>CM051237.1:472698021-472963021 GCA_027917425.1 Gastrophryne carolinensis | reverse complement strand
AAACCAACTCACCTCTTCCCGGTCCTACGGCGCATGCGTGGCCCCAGCTGCTACTGATTCCCATTACTTCCCCGTGAGAGAATTGCGACTGATCGGCATGATGAAAAGTTTTAAAGTGGAACAAAACCCATGAATTTGACTTTCCCGGGCCTTGCTCCGTTCCCCCGGTGCATTCCGAACTGTGTAAAACCCCCCGAAAAAAACGGTAATCACTTACCTTTCCCCATCCAATGGTGCACGAGCACACTCTCGTCCAATGAGAGCAGTTTGTCTTGACTATGTCATTAGGCAATTGCCTCTATTGGAATTAAAGTGGACCAAAACCCAGCATGACCAGTTTAGAAATCTATAAGATCCCTGGTGCCGATCGATTCCCTCCCCCCGGGCCCCCCCGCTGTGTGAAACCCCCCAGGTCGCCCCATACACTTAGTCTATGACTAAGCGATAGCACCTGAAACGCGTTAGAGGACTGCACTATTACGCCGCCCGGGTCTGGTAATTACGTTTTTATGGCTATGTGCGACATTCAATGAATGGAGATGTTTTTAATATTGATTGATAAAACTTTGGACTTTTAAGGAGTGCGAACCCAACATCTTGTTTCCGCCCCATACATTTACCTTGTCTCCCGATCCAGCAGCGCATGCGCAAGCCGCGGCCGCATCCCTCTAGCAGGGCGCATGCCTGTGCCAGGCATTTGCGAATGGCCAGCGCGGGCACACTCCCTGTTAGAGGTAAGTGGGGGGTGCGGCCGACAGCGCACTTGGAGCCGCTGGCCTTAGACGGAGGCTTAGGCGACATGATGTCAGCGGCTCCGAGTGTGCTGATTGGACGAGGGGCTGCGTTTCAGTCCACTTTAATTCCATGAGATGCATTTGCCGAATGACACGGCTCTCATTGGACAAGAGTGCGCTTGTGTGCCATTGGATGGGGAAAGGTAAGTGATTACCGGCTTTCTTGGGGGGGGGGGGGTTTCACACAGTTCGGAATGCATCGGGGGAATGGCGTGAAGCCCGGGAACGTCAAATTCCCAGGTTTTGTTCCGCTTTAAAACCTGACCTGACGGCGGTGAACCCTGTGTCACTCGGATTTCCTCATGCCGATCAGTCAGGGCAAAGTAATGGGAATCATTAGCGGCTGAGGTCGCGCCCGTTCATGCGCCATGGTGTCTCCCGGGCAAGGCGCCAGGTTGTTGTCATACAATATGGCTGCAGGTGAGGAATTCCCATGATGCCTCGGGGCCTTGCAGGTGAATCCGAAGCACCTGGAATTCCACAGTAAGAAACTATATCTGCCGGCCTCTGTTAATAATAGATGCTGGAAAGATGCCCCAGGGGCAGGGGGGGCAGAATACCGGAAAATCCGCTTAGCGCCAGTCCCGGCGTGTTCCCGGAGATGAAGCAGAATCGGGTGTAACAGAGCGTGAGAGGTCGTGCTACCCTTAAAGTGGACCAAAACCCATGCCGATCGACCTGGTTATCTATAAGATTCCCGAGCCGATCGATTCCCTCCCTCCCCCCCGGATGTCCCGCTGTGTGAAACCCCCCAGGTCGCCCCATTCACTTACCTTGTTTCCCCGTCCAACGGTGCATGTGCGAGCCGCATCCCCGCTATCCCTCTAGCAGGGCGCGTGCCCGCATCAGGCATTTGTGACTGGCCAGCACAGGCACGCTCCCTGTTAGAGGGAAGCGGGTGTTGCAGGTGTCAGTGCGCTCAGAGCCGCTCGCCTTAGACGGAGGCTTAGACAACGTGATGTCAGCAGCTCCGAGCGTGCTGATTGGACGAGCGGATGCTACTGCGCTGAAGGACTGGGGATAGGTGAGTTGGGATCAGCGATCTGGGGGGTTTCACACAACGGGGCATCCATGATCGGGGTGCCCTGGGGCAAAGGACCAAAACCTGTGAGCACAGGAGTGTGGAGCGTCATCTCTGCCTCAGCCAATCGGATGCCTGGCAAGCCACAATGCCTCTGTTCTGTACACCAAGGGCATCAGTTGGTGTAAGTCGCTAAGGGAAACGCATTGTTGCCGGCTGAAACGGTTTTCTTTTTATATCACAGAATTGCAAATAATATAATTAATTAGACTGGACCAAATCCCACAGTGATCCCCCCCCGGGACATCCAAAATCGGAATGCCCTGCTGTGTGATATTCCCCAGGTCGCCCAGAAATGCGCGAGCAGCGGCCGCATCCCCACTATCCCTCTATCAGGGCACGCGCCAGGCATTTGTGAATGACCGGCGTGGGCACACTCCCTGTTAGAGGGTAGCGAGGGATGCGGATGAGCGACCATGTGCCTTTGGTTCGGGTGACCTGGGGGGGTTTCACACAATCCCCCAAAACCCAGGATAGTCAAAATCCTGAGTTTTGGTCCACTTTAACAGATGCGTTCAGCAGCTTGAGCACATCGCCTTGGCACATGATAATGGAAACTTTTTATAATGCCATCAGATGTGGGGTTCCTCTTTAATGTGTGTCGTATTTCGGGGTCTTCCTAACGCACGCCATCTTGTCCTTGCAGCGCCATGGTTTCATGGAGGGGGATCTACTTCGTGTGCACCCTGTTCCTGGGGAGCTTCTTCGGGAGCGTTTTCATGCTGGGCCCGTTCCTGCCGCTGATGTTGGTGTCGCCCGCCTGGTATCGATGGTTCACAGACAGGATCGTGGCCACATGGCTCACCCTGCCCGTGGTAAGTGCTCGCCAGCCTCCTGGTTGAGGAAAACCCTGAGTACGAAAGTTATAACTGCCCCCGACTCTCCATTATAGCTGTTTAATAAAATGTGTTTTAGTTTTCTTATCTATTTAATTTGCTGCTTTGCATAGTGCTCCACCTAGTGGACACTTGCTGTATAATTGCTTGCTGGCTACTTGCTTTTTTACTGCTCGCTTGCTGTATAAGTGCTTGCTGGCTACTTGCTGTATAATTGCTTGCTGGCTACTTGCTGTATAATTGCCTGCTGGCTACTTGCTGTATAATTGCTTGCTGGCTACTTGCTGTATAATTGCTTGCTGGCTACTTGCTGTATAATTGCTTGCTGGCTACTTGCTGTATAATTGCTTGCTGGCTACTTGCTGTATAATTGCTTGCTGGCTACTTGCTGTATAATTGCTTGCTGGCTACTTGCTGTATAATTGCTTGCTGGCTACTTGCTGTATAATTGCTTGCTGGCTACTTGCTGTATAATTGCTTGCTGGCTACTTGCTGTATAATTGCTTGCTGGCTATTTCCTGTATAATTGCTTGCTGGCTACTTGCTGTATAATTGCTTGCTGGCTACTTGCTGTATAATTGCTTGCTGGCTACTTGCTGTATAATTGCTTGCTGGCTACTTGCTGTATAATTGCTTGCTGGCTACTTGCTGTATAATTGCTTGCTGGCTACTTGCTGTATAATTGCTTGCTGGCTACTTGCTGTATAATTGCTTGCTGGCTACTTGCTGTATAATTGCTTGCTGGCTACTTGCTGTATAATTGCTTGCTGGCTACTTGCTGTATAATTGCTTGCTGGCTACTTGCTGTATAATTGCTTGCTGGCTACTTGCTGTATAATTGCCTGCTGGCTACTTGCTGTATAATTGCCTGCTGGCTACTTGCTGTATAATTGCCTGCTGGCTACTTGCTGTATAATTGCCTGCTGGCTACTTGCTGTATAATTGCCTGCTGGCTACTTGCTGTATAATTGCCTGCTGGCTACTTGCTGCATAATTGCCTGCTGGCTACTTGCTGTATAATTGCCTGCTGGCTACTTGCTGTATAATTGCCTGCTGGCTACTTGCTGTATAATTGCCTGCTGGCTACTTGCTGTATAATTGCTTGCTGGCTACTTGCTGTATAATTGCTTGCTGGCTACTTGCTGTATAATTGCTTGCTGGCTACTTGCTGTATAATTGCTTGCTGGCTACTTGCTGTATAATTGCTTGCTGGCTACTTGCTGTATAATTGCTTGCTGGCTACTTGCTGTATAATTGCTTGCTGGCTACTTGCTGTATAATTGCTTGCTGGCTACTTGCTGTATAATTGCTTGCTGGCTACTTGCTGTATAATTGCTTGCTGGCTACTTGCTGTATAATTGCTTGCTGGCTACTTGCTGTATAATTGCCTGCTGGCTACTTGCTGTATAATTGCCTGCTGGCTACTTGCTGTATAATTGCCTGCTGGCTACTTGCTGTATAATTGCCTGCTGGCTACTTGCTGTATAATTGCTTGCTGGCTACTTGCTGTATAATTGCTTGCTGGCTACTTGCTGTATAATTGCTTGCTGGCTACTTGCTGTATAATTGCTTGCTGGCTACTTGCTGTATAATTGCTTGCTGGCTACTTGCTGTATAATTGCCTGCTGGCTACTTGCTGTATAATTGCCTGCTGGCTACTTGCTGTATAATTGCTTGCTGGCTACTTGCTGTATAATTGCCTGCTGGCTACTTGCTGTATAATTGCCTGCTGGCTACTTGCTGTATAATTGCCTGCTGGCTACTTGCTGTATAATTGCCTGCTGGCTACTTGCTGTATAATTGCCTGCTGGCTACTTGCTGTATAATTGCCTGCTGGCTACTTGCTGTATAATTGCCTGCTGGCTACTTGCTGTATAATTGCCTGCTGGCTACTTGCTGTATAATTGCTTGCTGGCTACTTGCTGTATAATTGCTTGCTGGCTACTTGCTGTATAATTGCTTGCTGGCTACTTGCTGTATAATTGCTTGCTGGCTACTTGCTGTATAATTGCTTGCTGGCTACTTGCTGTATAATTGCTTGCTGGCTACTTGCTGTATAATTGCCTGCTGGCTACTTGCTGTATAATTGCCTGCTGGCTACTTGCTGTATAAGTGCTTGCTGGCTACTTGCTGTATAAGTGCTTGCTGGCTACTTGCTGTATAAGTGCTTGCTGGCTACTTGCCGTATAGTCGCTCGCTTGCTGGCTACTTGCCGTATAGCCGCTCTCTTGCTGGCTACTTGCCGTATAGCCGCTCGCTTGCTGGCTACTTGCTGTTTAGTCGCTCGCTTGCTGGCTACTTGCTGTTTAGTCGCTCGCTTGCTGGCTACTTGCCGGATAGTCGCTCGCTTGCTGGCTACTTGCCGGATAGTCGCTCGCTTGCTGGCTACTTGCCGGATAGTCGCTCGCTTGCTGGCTACTTGCTGTATAGCCGCTCGCTTGCTGGCTACTTGCTGTATAGTCGCTCGCTTGCTGGCCACTTGCCGTATAATTGCTTGCTGGCCACTTGCCGTATAATCGCTCGCTTGCTGGCTACTTGCCGGATAGTCGCTCGCTTGCTGGCTACTTGCCGGATAGTCGCTCGCTTGCTGGCTACTTGGCGTATAATTGCTCGCTTGCTGTTTACTTGCTTGCTGGCTACTTGCTGTTTAAAGCAGAACTTCACTTCAAAACTGACCGACCCCACCCTGCCACCCTTCCCAGGTGCTGAGGCAGGCTGGGGGGGGGGCGGTTGGGTTACAAAGGAAAAGAAAAAAACCTTACCTTAGCCAGACACCTACAGTGCTCCGGAGGATCCTGGGCGCCACCATCTTGGACTGAAGACACAAAGCCGCATCCCCCGCCCATTCAAGTGGTGCGCAGAGCCAGGGGATGTGCCTTTGCTTATTTTCCTGCGGTGAGCTTGAGAGGCTGCAGGCGTCTGGCTAAGGTAAGGGTTTCTTTACTCAGCATCCGGGTAGGTTGACAGGACGGGAGGGGGCATTTTTAATTAAAGATCCGCTTTAATCACTTGCTGGCTACTTGCTGTTTAATAGCTTGCTGGCTTGCTCTTCAATCCCTCGCTTGCTTGCTAGCTAGCTACTTGCTGTTTCATTGCTCGTTTGCTATTTAATTGCATGCTTACTTGCTGTCATTGCTTGCTGTTTCATCCTCTGCTTACTACTTGCCGTCGAATTGCTTGCTGGCTATTTGCTGTATAATCGCTTGCTCCTTAATTGCCTGTTCTTTACTTGCTCTTTAGTCCCTCGCGGCTGCTTGCTCGTTAGTTGTGGTGCTGCTCCTTTCTCTTTAGTATCTGTTTGCACTTTAGTCACTTTTTGCTGCTTGCTCACTAGTTGGCTCATTGCTGGTTGGCTCGTGGCAGCTTGTTCGCTGGTTGGCTCGTGGCAGCTTGTTCGCTGGTTGGCTCGTGGCAGCTTGTTCGCTGGTTGGCTAGTGGCAGCTTGCTCGCTGGTTGGCTAGTGGCAGCTTGCTCGCTGGTTGGCTAGTGGCAGCTTGCTCGCTGGTTGGCTCGTGGCAGCTTGTTCGCTGGTTGGCTAGTGGCAGCTTGCTCGCTGGTTGGCTAGTGGCAGCTTGCTCGCTGGTTGGCTAGTGGCAGCTTGCTCGCTGGTTGGCTAGTGGCAGCTTGCTCGCTGGTTGGCTAGTGGCAGCTTGCTCGCTGGTTGGCTAGTGGCAGCTTGTTCGCTGGTTGGCTCGTGGCAGCTTGTTCGCTGGTTGGCTCGTGGCAGCTTGTTCGCTGGTTGGCTCGTGGCAGCTTGTTCGCTGGTTGGCTAGTGGCAGCTTGCTCGCTGGTTGGCTAGTGGCAGCTTGCTCGCTGGTTGGCTAGTGGCAGCTTGCTCGCTGGTTGGCTAGTGGCAGCTTGCTCGCTGGTTGGCTTGTGGCAGCTTGCTTGCTGGTTGGGCTTGTGGCAGCTTGCTTGGTGGTTGGGCTTGTGGCAGCTTGCTTGGTGGTTGGGCTTGTGGCAGCTTGCTCGCTGGTTGGCTCGTGGCAGCTTGCTCGCTGGTTGGCTCGTGGCAGCTTGCTTGCTGGTTGGGCTCGTGGCTGTTTGCTTGCTGGTTGGCTCGTGGCTGTTTGCTTGCTGGTTGGCTCGTGGCAGCTTGTTCGCTGGTTGGCTCGTGGCAGCTTGTTCGCTGGTTGGCTCGTGGCAGCTTGTTCGCTGGTTGGCTAGTGGCAGCTTGCTCGCTGGTTGGCTAGTGGCAGCTTGTTCGCTGGTTGGCTCGTGGCAGCTTGTTCGCTGGTTGGCTCGTGGCAGCTTGTTCGCTGGTTGGCTAGTGGCAGCTTGCTCGCTGGTTGGCTAGTGGCAGCTTGCTCGCTGGTTGGCTCGTGGCAGCTTGTTCACTGGTTGGCTCGTGGCAGCTTGTTCGCTGGTTGGCTCGTGGCAGCTTGTTCGCTGGTTGGCTTGTGGCAGCTTGCTTGCTGGTTGGGCTTGTGGCAGCTTGCTTGCTGGTTGGGCTTGTGGCAGCTTGCTTGCTGGTTGGGCTTGTGGCAGCTTGCTTGCTGGTTGGGCTTGTGGCAGCTTGCTTGCTGGTTGGGCTTGTGGCAGCTTGCTTGCTGGTTGGGCTTGTGGCAGCTTGCTTGCTGGTTGGGCTTGTGGCAGCTTGCTTGCTGGTTGGGCTTGTGGCAGCTTGCTTGCTGGTTGGGCTTGTGGCAGCTTGCTTGCTGGTTGGGCTTGTGGCAGCTTGCTTGCTGGTTGGGCTTGTGGCAGCTTGCTTGCTGGTTGGGCTTGTGGCAGCTTGCTTGCTGGTTGGGCTTGTGGCAGCTTGCTTGCTGGTTGGGCTTGTGGCAGCTTGCTTGCTGGTTGGGCTCGTGGCTGCTTGCTTGCTGGTTGGGCTCGTGGCTGCTTGCTTGCTGGTTGGGCTCGTGGCTGTTTGCTTGCTGGTTGGGCTCGTGGCTGTTTGCTTGCTGGTTGGCTCGTGGCTGCTTGATCGCTAGTTGGCTCGTCGTTGCTTGCTCACTAGCTACTTTCTGTTTAATCGCTTGCTAGCTGCTTGCTGTTTCATTACTTGTTTGCTGTTTAATTGTATGTTCGCTTGCTACTTGCTGTGTTATTGCTTGCTGTTTTTTTCCCTGCTTACTACTTGCTGTGTCATTGCTTGCTGTTTCATTGCCTGCTTGCTACCTGCTGTTGAATTGCTTGCTGGCTACTTGATGTATAATCGCTTGCTCCTTAGCGGCCTTGTCGCTGCTTGCTTGCTCCTTGGCGGCCTTGTCGCTGCTTGCTTGCTCCTTGGCGGCCTTGTCGCTGCTTGCTTGCTCCTTGGCGGCCTTGTCGCTGCTTGCTTGCTTGTTGGCGAACTCATCGCTGCTTGCTCGCTGGTTGCATCGCGGCTGCTTGCTTGCTTCTATTTTGCAATATTTAAGATTCATAGAAGCACTTGACCGGACTAATCTCCGCTTTCTCTCTTCCCCCCCTCCCCCCCCCCCCCCCCCAGGCCCTGCTGGAGCTAGTCTTCCGCGCTAAAGTGGTGATCACGGGCGACGGCTTCATCCCAGGCGAGCGCAGCGTCATCATCATGAACCACCGCACCCGGCTGGACTGGATGTTCCTGTGGAACTGTCTGCTGCGCTACAGCTACCTCCGGCTGGAGAAGATCTGCCTCAAGTCCAGCTTGAAGGCCGTCCCGGGGTTCGGTATGTGAACGAGCTCAGCCGCTCTCTTATATCAGCACCTGTCGTGTTGTAACAAACCTAATACTGCTCAACTAAATGACTTTAGGTCCCCTTTTACCAGGTAAAGGTCCCTATGAAAAACAAAATCATGTCCAGTATGGGGGACAGAAAATAGCTGCACACTGCAGTGAGGAAAAATATAGATAGAATATTAGATCTTTCCTGGCTGGCTTCAGGGACAAACTAACCTTGTATAAAATGCATCGCTCACACCATGCAGTGTCCCCACACCGCGGGCCCTAGGCCTTCAAAGGGAGGAGCCTGATAAAATGGAATGGACACGCCCACTGCTGTGAGCCTGTTCTGGCCGCGTCACTTAGGACAGGACAAATGACACAAAAAGGATATGCGCAGCCTAGTATATAAATGGCGCAGGCCCTGGGGAAATGCGTTTTTTATTCCCTACAAAGAATCAGTGGAACTCTAGAGCTGACCCACTGCAATCCCACACAACTGGCCGCACACAATGTAATCACAGCTCAATAAAGAGGCCGATTCATTAATAGCGCCAGGTAGCGACAGATGAGCGACAGTAGCGGCATTTTCAGAGCGCCCGCTAGTAGTCGCTGTGCTTGGCCGTTGTTCTGTAGTTGATAGCGACTCAGTCGGTTTGCCGTAATGTTGAATATTGGGTGAGGAGTCGCTATTTGACAGGTTCCGCGCTGTATGGGAGCGCATGACAGCGAATGGCCATAGCGAACGGCTCCCAGCATATTCATTAACAAATCACGCTCTAAAAATTCTCGCGCTGTGAAATGCTTGTTTAAACCCCAGAGCGCTGGCGGCGATGGGTTAAAAGTAGTTTTTAACCCCCAAACAACCATATTTTTGGATTAAAAAAAAAACATGTTTTTCAAAACATTTTGTAATATGAATACATTAATATCAGACCTGTAATATCAATTCTGCACACATTTTTTTTTTTTTTTTTTTTTTTTACCTTAAAAAAAAAAAAATCTAACATTGCAGAAGTGGTCACAGAATTTTTGACATTTAAAAAAAAAAAAAAAAAAAAAAAATTAATAGCAATTAATTAAGAATATTTAAAGATTGCTCCATTGAAATGCATTGGAGAGCGCCAGGTAGCGAGAGGTCATACCTGTCGCTGTTCAAGGTCGCTCGCTGGCGCTGTGGGGTGAGGCTGGAATAATGATGAATGATTCGCTATCTGGCGCTCTGTCAGTCGCTAAGCAGGATCGGCTTGATAAATGTGTGATTGCGGAGGGGAGCCGGCGTTCTCGTGGCGGTGACCGTCATTACCGTTCGCTCACCATTCGCTACCTGGCGCTATCCCTTGTTAAATAAGGGCCAAAGTTTATTTGGTAGAAATGTAGACAATGCATAGACTGTGTTCAGGACAAAACCAACAAACATGACATTTATTAAAAAACATAAAACAGAAAAAAAGCTGAGTGGGGAGGAAAACCGGGGCTAATTCATACACAGTTATAAGGAGTTGATTCATCCATAATTCTTATAAAATAGGAAATAATATCAAATTCATGTTGTATGGCCAAACGCAGAAAAGTGCTAGTGTAAAAGAAAGGTAAGGTATTAGCAGGGCTGTGGAGTCGATAGAAATGTGTCAACTCCAGCATAAGAAAGACAATCTCTAAATAGTATTGTCTAATTAATGAAGCTTTCATAAGAAGCGTAAAATGTTATTTATAGATATATTTCATAATCTATCAATCTAAGACCCATGTTAGATGGAACATTGGCTTACCGACTCCACAGCCCTGGGTATTAGTGCAAAGCAGCTTGCATGAAAGCAATAGTGGTGCTATAAACAGAAGTGCGCCATATGAGAGTGTGCAAGTGCACAGCGCAATGCGCGATGTAGTATGCCAAAGAAATCAGGCACATAAATGTCCATATAAAGTGCTCAGTGCAAAGAAAATCATTGGCAAGTACAAGATGTATTGGATGATCAAAATGCAATTGGTAAAAGTACAATGCTATGCTAGCTGGCCCCTTTCCTCCCCACTTACCTCACAGACGCGTTGCGTGGTCCGCCTACCGCTTCACCAGGGTCAGCTCTAGAGTCCCACTGATTCTTTGTAGGGAATAGTAAACTCAGGACAGGGCAGCCATACATTTGCGCTCATCACGGTTATGTAGAATTATATAAAATCCCATGGCTTTTACACATAAACGGACCACATTATTAGAACCTGGACATAATGCACGTGTAAGTGGGTCTCCTGTCCTCTCTGCACCTTCATGAACAGGGATATGGGAAACTCCACTTAGGAGCCGTATGGAACTGCGTTGTTTTGTCTCATAGTGTGGGCGCAGTACCCGACTGGCTCCGTTAACACCAGAACCAGCTTCCTACGACTTTCAAAGTTAGACAACCTCTAAGATTTAGCTAGCCTCTGCTAAGAGGAGGAGATCGAGGTTCAACCCAGGGGGGGGAGTGACCAGGTGACCAGCCTCATGCTCACAGAAGGAACAGCCAAGCAGTATCTTAACGGGGGGGGGGGGCTTTACGATGGAACCTCATGCTTGGATGACCAAGAACTCGCAGGCTGTCTCACGCTGCCCTGCACCAAAGCCTAACCTATCACAATAACTGAATCCCATGGCTATTACATATAAACTGACCACATTATTAGAACCTGGACATCCTAACGCACGTGTACGTGGGTCTCCTGTGACGCTCAGGGACAGGGATATGGGAAACTCCATTTAGGAGCCATATGGAACTGCGGTGTTTGGTCTCATAGTGTGTTCGGCACCCGACTGGCTACATTGGCACCAGAACCAGCTTCCTACGACTTTCAAAGTTAGACCTATATGATTTAGCAAGTCTATGCTAAGAGGATGAGATCGGGGCTTAAAGTGGACCAAAACCCAGGATTTTGACTATCCTGGGTTTAGGTCTTTTCCCTCGGGGCACCCCGCTATGTGAAACAACCCAGATCGCCAAAGCCAACTTACCTCTTCCAGGTCCTACGGCGCATGCACGGCCACCCGTCCAATCGGTGCACTCAGAGCCGCTGATGTCACATGTCTAAGCCTTTGTATAAGGTCAGCGGCTCTGAGTGCACAGACGGCCGCATCCCAACAGGGAACGTGCCCGCCCCGGCAATTCACAAATGCCTGGCACGTGCACACGCCCTGCAAGAGGCAGAGCAGGGATGCGGCCACGGCTCAGGCATGCACAGTTGGACCGGGAAACAAGCTAAGTTTATCAGGCAACCTGGGGGGTATCACACAGCGGGGCATCCCGATTTTTGATGCCCCGGTGGGAGGGAATGGATCGGCCCAGGAATCTTATAGATTCTCAGGCCAATCATGGTGGGTTTTGGTCCACTTTAACCCAAAGAGAGCGACCAGCCTTGTGCTTGCCAACATTATTCCGGACCTTTACCCTGAATAAGAGCCTGTCTTATATGTTTCCCCCACCCTGTACATACAGATTGCCCACATTAATCCGGACCCTCACCCTGAATAAGAGTCTATCTTATATGAGCAATCTGTATGTACAGGGTGTGGGAAACATATAAGATAGACTCTTATTCAGAGTGAAGGTCCGGATTAATGTCGGCAATCTGTATGTACAGGGTGTGGGAAACATATAAGATAGACTCTTATTCAGAGTGAAGGTGCGGATTAATGTGAGCAATCTGTATGTACAGGGTGGGGGAAACATATAAGATAGACTCTTATTCAGGGTGAAGGTCCGGATTAATGTGGGCAATCTGTATGTACAGGGTGGGGGAAACATATAAGACAGGCTCTTATTCAGGGTGAAGGTCCGGATTAATGTGAGCAATCTGTATGTACAGGGTGTGGGAAACATATAAGACAGGCTCTTATTCAGGGTGAAGGTCCGGATTAATGTGGGCAATCTGTATGTACAGGGTGGGGGAAACATATAAGACAGGCTCTTATTCAGGGTGAAGGTCCGGATTAATGTGAGCAATCTGTATGTACAGGGTGTGGGAAACATATAAGACAGGCTCTTATTCAGGGTGAAGGTCCGGATTAATGTGGGCAATCTGTATGTACAGGGTGGGGGAAACATATAAGACAGGCTCTTATTCAGGGTGAAGGTCCGGATTAATGTGAGCAATCTGTATGTATAGGGTGTGGGAAACATATAAGACAGGCTCTTATTCAGGGTGAAGGTCCGGATTAATGTGAGCAATCTGTATGTACAGGGTGTGGGAAACATATAAGATAGGCTCTTATTCAGGGTGAAGGTCCGGATTAATGTGAGCAATCTGTATGTACAGGGTGTGGGAAACATATAAGATAGGCTCTTATTCAGAGTGAAGGTCCAGATTAATGTGAGCAATCTGTATGTACAGGGTGGGGGAAACATAAGATAGGCTCTTGTTCAGGGTGAAGGTCCGGATTAATGTGGGCAATCTGTATGTACAGGGTGTGGGAAACAAACAAGATAGGCTCTTATTCAGGGTGAAAGTCCGGATTAATGTGGGCAATCTGTATGTACAGGGTGTGGGAAACATATAAGATAGGCTCTTATTCAGGGTGAAGGTCTGGATTAATGTGGGCAATCTGTATGTACAGGGTGTGGGAAACAAACAAGATAGGCTCTTATTCAGGGTGAAAGTCCGGATTAATGTGGGCAATCTGTATGTACAGGGGGAACCTACAAGATAGGCTCTTATTCAGGTTGAGATCTGGATTAATGTGGGCAATCTGTATGTACAGGGTGTGGGAAACATACAAGATAGGCTCCTATTCAGCGTAAAGGTCCGCTTTAAAGGGCCAGTCCTTCTAACTAACTTGTATTGTTCATGGGAGCAGCCATGATGGAATTTCTGCATCATGCCGCACCATTGTCTTCCATTGAGAGGAGAAGGGAGGGTTAGTGCTTTGTCTCATATATCTCAATAGAAGACATTGGTGCGGGATTATGCAGTAATTCCATCATGGCTGCTCCCATGAACAATAAGAGTCAGACTGCACTGGCCCTTTAATGACTTCCACACGGCGCTGACCATTCGAATTTGCAGGCAGTGGCCTGCTGTGATGTCCCTGACCATGTGCTTCGTGTATGGTGCTGAGCATTGTTCTAGACTCTTTAAAGTGGACCAAAAGCCAGTGCGATCGGCCCAGGAACCCACAAGATTCCCAGGCCGATTAATTCCCATCCCCCGGGGGCATCCAAAACCGCGATCGCTCGCTGTGCGACACCCCCCAGGTCACCTATACAATTACCTCTGAGCACCGTATGGGCAGCACTGTGTTATCCAGGACCTCGGAGGAGAGAGATTTAGGGATACTGATTACTGATAGCTGCAAGATGATTGGACAGTGTAGCCAGGCGGTGGGAAAAGCAAGCAGGATGCTCAGCTGCATAGCTCGAGGCATCACCAGTAGGAAGAGGGAGGTTGTGATGCCGCTGTATAGAGCCCTGGTGAGGCCACAGCTAGAATACTGTGTGCAGTTCTGGAGACCTTACCTGCAAAAATACATTATTCAAATAGAACGGGTCCAAAGGCCGGCAACAAAAATGGTGGAAGGACTTAAACTTAAAACTTATCAGGAGAGACTTAGAGAACTTAATCTGTACAGTCTGGAGGAAAGAAGGGAGAGGGGGACATGATGGAGACCTTTATATATGTGACAGGAGGGAATAAGGTTCAGGAGGGAAGTGTTTATAAGAAGAAACTTAATGATAGAACAAGAGGCTCAACCTGAAGCTAGTCGGGGGGAAGATCAGGAGCAATGTTAGAAAATATTATTTTACAGAAAGAGTAGTAGATGCTTGGAACAAACTTCCAGCAGAGGAAGTTGAAAAATCAACAGTCACTGAATTTAAACATGTCTGGGATAAGCCTCCATCTATCCTAAAATAATAGTACATACAGTATACACATAAGATACAGAGAACATACAGTATATACATAAGATACAAAGAACATACAGTATACACATAAGATACAGAGAACATACAGTATACACATAAGATACAGAGAACATACAGTATATACATAAGATACAGAGAACATACAGTATACACATAAGATACAGAGAACATACAGTATACACATAAGATAAAGAGAACATACAGTATATACATAAGATACAGAGAACATACAGTATATACATAAGATACAGAGAACATACAGTATATACATAAGATACAGAGAACATACAGTATACACATAAGATACAGAGAACATACAGTATACACATAAGATACAGAGAACATACATTATACACATAAGATACAGAGAACATACAGTATATACATAAGATACAGAGAACATACAGTATACACATAAGATACAGAGAACATACAGTATATACATAAGATACAAAGAACATACAGTATATACATAAGATACAGAGAACATACAGTATATACATAAGATACAGAGAACATACAGTATATACATAAGATACAGAGAACATACAGTATACACATAAGATACAGAGAACATACAGTATATACATAAGATACAGAGAACATACAGTATACACATAAGATACAGAGAACATACAGTATATAGATAAGATACAGAGAACATACAGTATATACATAAGATACAGAGAACATACAGTATATACATAAGATACAGAGAACATACAGTATACACATAAGATACAGAGAACATACAGTATATACATAAGATACAGAGAACATACAGTATACACATAAGATACAGAGAACATACAGTATACACATAAATCTCATTCTATGTTTCTATGATTGGTCTACTTTAGAGGGACCAATCCCTCTACTTTTTATTTCTCATTAATTCCCCTTGAAATCCTGCCCCCCCCCCCCCCCCTGCAGGGCCTCCTCAGCAGCAGATGAACAATCATCCATGCATGTCTTAATGCGAGGGTCCCTTCAGAAGTCCATTCCTTTTGGGGATCCTAAAAATAAGTCAGCCTGAGTAATCACATTTTGTAGGGTTTATCAGGGAAAGTGGACTAAAACCCAGGATTTTGTCTATCCTAGGTTTTGGTCCTTTCTCCCAGGGCACCCCGATCGTGCGTGAAACCCCCCAGGACGCCGGTCACATGGTGCGTCTAAGAGCAGCGGCTCTGACGGGCGCATCCCCCGCTTCCCTCTAACAGGCCATTCACAAATGCCTGGCGCAGGCACACGCCCTGCTAGAGGGATAGCGGGATGCGCCTGCTGCTCTTAGACATGCCGTGGGACCTGGAAACGAGGTAAGTGAATAGGGAGACCTGGGGGGGGGGGGGTTTCACACCGCGGGGCATCCCTGATCGGGGTGCCTTGGGGGGGGGGGGAGCAAGTATGCCTGGGTTTTTGGTCCACTTTAACTTTTTGCCTGGAATGTCCCTTGAATCCTGCCGGCCCTTGACCGAGTTGCCTTGGAAGCACCTGGCTCCTCCCTGTTTCCCCCAGACCCGCTGTTACACACACATCCATCCCGAGTCGCCCATTGTCGGCAGCAGGTTTGTAATTCATTTCACCTCCAAGGGAACTCGCATGACAGATGTGGAAACACAGGATATGAAAGGCAAACAGCTCTGTTTCCGATGGGGTGGAAGTTACCCGAGGACACGGGCCAAGCTCCGTCCTCCGGCTCCAAACACTCGGGGCCCCTCCAGCGCACCGCTATGACAGTCCCGCTCCTTATGTAATTAACCACTATTGCTAAAACGTAAGTGTTTCCTGTGTTAAAGAGAACTGGCTGTGCAGGGTCCCGTGTAATGATATACAGACGCGCTCCTTCCATTGCTCCCTTTTTAGGTTGTGGGGGGGGGAACAATCTCAAGGTGAACCCCCCCCCCCAAAAAAAAAGGTTTACATATTAAAGGGAGAGTCCAGCTCGATGCTTAGCAGCCATGATGGGGTTACTGCAACTTCTGGCCCATTGTCTTCTATTGAGAGGAGAAGACGGGCGGGCTGATTCATTACTAACGCCAGATAGCGACAGATGAGCGTCTGTAGCGCGGATTTCAGAGCGCCCGCTAGTAGTCGCTGTGCTCGGCCTTGGATCATTTTTGCAGAGCGCCTCAGTCGCTGGCCGGCATTGATGAATATGATGTGTGAGTCGCAGTACTACGCTGTATGGGAGCGAACGGTAGCGCCAGCTCGGTGCACCACATTTATCAAAAAAACTGCCTCAAACAGCGCCGGCGCTCAAAACCGGGTCGTTGTAGCCCATAGCGCCAGAGGCTGTGTGATTAAAGTCCGTTTTTGAACACATATCCACCAGTAACAATGCGAAAACACATGGAATGACATTGTTATTACATTGTGACATGAACACTTTAATACCAGACATGTGAGAACAATTCTGCATAAAAATATTATAAATCAAAGCCGTGGTCCATTGCTGTATTCAGTTGCAGCACAGGCAGTGCATTTGATTTTTAGTTTGACTTTCGGTCCGGTCACTAAGATCACTCCATAATTAACCTGGCAGTGGTGCACGCAGCAGGTAAGCAGGGGATGCCTGGAGACGGTGCACACAGCAGGTAAGCAGGGGATGCCTGGAGACGGTGCACACAGCAGGTAAGCAGGGGATGCCTGGAGACGGTGCACACAGCAGGTAAGCAGGGGATGCCTGGAGATGGCGCACACAGCAGGTAAGCAGGGGATGCCTGGAGACAGCACACACAGCAGGTAAGCAGGGGATGCCTGGAGACAGCACACACAGTAGGTAAGCAGGGGATGCCTGGAGATGGCACACACAGCAGGTAAGCAGGGGATGCCTGGAGATGGCGCACACAGCAGGTAAGCAGGGGATGCCTGGAGACAGCACACACAGTAGGTAAGCAGGGGATGCCTGGAGACAGCACACACAGTAGGTAAGCAGGGGATGCCTGGAGATGGCACACACAGCAGGTAAGCAGGGGATGCCTGGAGATGGCGCACACAGCAGGTAAGCAGGGGATGCCTGGAGATGGCACACACAGTAGGTAAGCAGGGGATGCCTGGAGACAGCACACATAGCAGGTAAGCAGGGGATGCCTGGAGATGGCACACACAGTAGGTAAGCAGGGGATGCCTGGAGATGGCACACACAGTAGGTAAGCAGGGGATGCCTGGAGATGGCACACACAGTAGGTAAGCAGGGGATGCCTGGAGATGGCACACACAGTAGGTAAGCAGGGGATGCCTGGAGATGGCACACACAGTAGGTAAGCAGGGGATGCCTGGAGATGGCGCACACAGCAGGTAAGCAGGGGATGCCTGGAGATGGCACACACAGTAGGTAAGCAGGGGATGCCTGGAGATGGCACACACAGTAGGTAAGCAGGGGATGCCTGGAGATGGCACACACAGCAGGTAAGCAGGGGATGCCTGGAGATGGCGCACACAGCAGGTAAGCAGGGGATGCCTGGAGACGGTGCACACAGCAGGTAAGCAGGGGATGCCTGGAGACGGTGCACACAGCAAGTAAGCAGGGGATGCCTGGAGACGGTGCACACAGCAAGTAAGCAGGGGATGCCAGGAGACAGTACACATAGCAGGTAAGCAGGGGATGCCTGGAGACGGTGCACACAGCAGGTAAGCAGGGGATGCCTGGAGACAATACACACAGCAGGTAAGCAGGGGATGCCTGGAGATGGCACACGCAGCAGGTAAGCAGGGGATGCCTGGAGACGGTGCACACAGCAGGTAAGCAGGGGATGCCTGGAGACGGTGCACACAGCAGGTAAGCAGGGGATGCCTGGAGACGGTGCACACAGCAAGTAAGCAGGGGATGCCTGGAGACAATACACACAGCAGGTAAGCAGGGGATGCCTGGAGATGGCACACACAGTAGGTAAGCAGGGGATGCCTGGAGACAGCACACATAGCAGGTAAGCAGGGGATGCCTGGAGATGGCGCACACAGCAGGTAAGCAGGGGATGCCTGGAGATGGCACACACAGTAGGTAAGCAGGGGATGCCTGGAGATGGCACACACAGTAGGTAAGCAGGGGATGCCTGGAGATGGCACACACAGCAGGTAAGCAGGGGATGCCTGGAGATGGCGCACACAGCAGGTAAGCAGGGGATGCCTGGAGACGGTGCACACAGCAGGTAAGCAGGGGATGCCTGGAGACGGTGCACACAGCAAGTAAGCAGGGGATGCCTGGAGACGGTGCACACAGCAAGTAAGCAGGGGATGCCTGGAGACGGTGCACACAGCAAGTAAGCCGGGGATGCCAGGAGACAGTACACATAGCAGGTAAGCAGGGGATGCCTGGAGATGGCGCACACAGCAGGTAAGCAGGGGATGCCTGGAGACGGTGCACACAGCAAGTAAGCAGGGGATGCCTGGAGACGGTGCACACAGCAAGTAAGCAGGGGATGCCAGGAGACAGTACACATAGCAGGTAAGCAGGGGATGCCTGGAGAGGGCGCACGCAGCAGGTAAGCAGGGGATGCCTGGAGAGGGCGCACGCAGCAGGTAAGCAGGGGATGCCTGGAGACAGTACACGCAGCAGGTAAGCAGGGGATGCCTGGAGACGGCGCACGCAGCAGGTAAGCAGGGGATGCCTGGAGATGGCGCACACAGCAGGTAAGCAGGGGATGCCTGGAGACGGCGCACACAGCAAGTAAGCAGGGGATGCCTGGAGATGGCGCACACAGCAGGTAAGCAGGGGATGCCTGGAGACGGTGCTCACAGCAGGTAAGCAGGGGATGCCTGGATACAGTACACACAGCAGGTAAGCAGGGGATGCCTGGAGACGGCGCACGCAGCAGGTAAGCAGGGGATGCCTGGAGACAGTACACACAGCAGGTAAGCAGGGGATGCCTGGAGATGGCGCACACAGCAGGTAAGCAGGGGATGCCTGGAGACAGTACACACAGCAGGTAAGCAGGGGATGCCTGGAGACGGCGCACGCAGCAGGTAAGCAGGGGATGCCTGGAGACAGTACACACAGCAGGTAAGCAGGGGATGCCTGGAGATGGCGCACACAGCAGGTAAGCAGGGGATGCCTGGAGACGGCGCACACAGCAAGTAAGCAGGGGATGCCTGGAGATGGCGCACACAGCAGGTAAGCAGGGGATGCCTGGAGACGGTGCTCACAGCAGGTAAGCAGGGGATGCCTGGATACAGTACACACAGCAGGTAAGCAGGGGATGCCTGGAGACGGCGCACGCAGCAGGTAAGCAGGGGATGCCTGGAGACAGTACACACAGCAAGTAAGCAGGGGATGCCTGGAGACGGTGCACACAGCAGGTAAGCAGGGGATGCCTGGAGACGGCGCACGCAGCAGGTAAGCAGGGGATGCCTGGAGACAGTACACACAGCAAGTAAGCAGGGGATGCCTGGAGACGGTGCACACAGCAGGTAAGCAGGGGATGCCTGGAGACGGTGCACACAGCAAGTAAGCAGGGGATGCCAGGAGACAGTACACATAGCAGGTAAGCAGGGGATGCCTGGAGACGGTGCACACAGCAAGTAAGCAGGGGATGCCTGGAGACGGTGCACACAGCAAGTAAGCAGGGGATGCCTGGAGACGGTGCACACAGCAAGTAAGCAGGGGATGCCTGGAGGCTCTCCCTAATTCACGGGCAGTAGGCAAAGAGGATGAATGTACCGCATTTAAATACATCTCTGGATTGCGGCTTACTGATTTCAAAGGTTAGGCAGCGATACCCATCGTAGGGCATCTCAAATTAGGAGTCACAGTGGCAGTGGTGCACACAGCAGGTAAGCAGGGGATGCCTGGAGGCTCTCCAAAATTCACCTGTGTGGGGTGCGGGCAGTAGGTAACCAGAGGATGAATGTATCACATTTGAATACATCTCTGGATCGCGGCTTACTAAGTGCAATGGTTAGGCAGCGATACCCACCATGGGGCATCTCAAATCGGGATGCCATCTAGGAGTCATAGTGGCAGTAGTGCACAAAGCAGTTAAGCAGGGGATGCCTGGAGGCTCTCCGGTGGTGCGGGCAGTAGGCAACCAGAGGATGAATTTACTGCATTTGGATATATCTCTGGATCACGGCTTACCCGTCGTGGGGCATCACAAATCGGGATGCCATCTAGGAGTCATAGTGGCAGTAGTGCACACAGCAGGTAAGCAGGGGAGGCCGGCTAGGAGTCATAGTGGCAGTAGTGCACACAGCAGGTAAGCAGGGGAGGCCGCCTAGGAGTCATAGTGGCCGTTTTTGTTCCTTTTTTTCTCTTTTCCTGGTCTAGAGATGAAACCCAAGCTCCACTTTTTTTTTCACTGCCATAGAGCAGCATTGGGGCACCAATTTTATTGGGGGAGGTGGTGCGGTTGCCATGATGGCATGGCATCTTCTCTTGCTGTTTATATCTCCTCCTCCTTGTTCTCCCCCCTTTCTCCTGCTTGTTTGCCAGAATTCCTTTAAATTTTTGTTTTGTCTCCCTGGCCATCAGCCGGTTCTGAGAGATTTCATCTGGAATGTATTTTACCTTTAATGGTCAAATGGAGTGTGTTCATGGAGTGAGTCTATATAAGGCGACAGGGGAGGGGGGATCTTTCCCAATGTGTTGCATATCTATCTACATGTGCAGTGCAGCTATAGGCATGGGATGTACATGGATGGTCTGTTTTTGAACCCTTGTGCTATTTAAAGGGTTGGGTGGACTTTCCATTATGAAGTGCTCAGGGACAGTGAGCGGCAGAGCTAAATTGGTTGGGTTATGAGTAATGGCAGAGGCTCGCTGGGTGGGTTGATTGGAACAAAACCCACGAGGGGCCAGCCTGGAATCTGAAGGACTTCAGGGCTTTCCTCCGGGGCATTCTAAATTGGGATGTTCCGCTGTGTGAAAACCCCCCTGTAAGCCCGTTAACATTCCCCTATCTCCGCTCCAATGGTGCATGCGCAGGCCTTCAACCAATTAGAGCTGTTTGCCTTCCCGCGCCACAAATCTCCCCCCTCAGTGAGAGCTGCCATATCCCCAGCATCTCTGGGCTCGGGCCTGCTCCAGCGCCAAGCCATTCAGATAGGCTGGGGGCGGGATTGCTGCAGATGCAGCTCTTCTTACTCCCAATTGCCATAAACAGAGCCCTATGCCTTACATTAAAGTGGACCAACACCCTGCCTGATCGGCCCGGGAATCTATAAGATTGTCGGCCGATCCAATCCCTCTCTGCGGGGCATCCAAATTGGGATGCCCCGCTGTGTGAAACCCCCCAGGAAGCCCGCAAACCTTACCTGAAACCCGGTCCAACGGCGCATGCGTGGGCCACTGCCGCATCTCGCGTTTCTCTCTAGCAGGGAAATGGCCGGAGCGGGCGCATTCCCTGTTGGAGGGAAGCGCGAGATGCGGCCGCCAGCGTGCTCAGAGCCACTGAGCTTTGACGCGCATAGCTCAGCGGCTCTGACCACGCTGATTGGACGAGCAGCCGTGTCGGGAACCGCGGGTCACGTGATCCCACTATCAACCAGGGACCTCCGGACACACAGACTGCGTTCCCAAGAATCCCTTGTCCGAGTCCTCCTATCAGGAATACCAGGCCCAAAAGCCTGCAGACACACAGATTCTTGGTTTAAGGCAAACAGATTGCTCAAGTTAAATTTAAGTTTAATGCTATAAGCGCACTAGGCAGTGATAACAAACATTTGGCTCTGATGGAATATGAAATGATACAAATGATACAAAACTGCTGTTCTAAGAAGGTTACAGGATAGTGTGAGTTACACAGAGAAGGAAAGGGTGCCAGCCATCCTGGTGGCTCCCTGTTGGCCAAGAAGAGTGTGGTTCGCAGACATCGTGCAGTTGGCAGTAGATCAGTACGTCCTGCCCAGGGTTCCAGATCTGCTCACTCAGGGGCACCTATGCCATCCCAATTTACAAACACTGGCTTTGACGGCCTGGCTGTTGAAACCTCCATCTTGATGGAAAAGGGGCTGCCTGCCTCGGTTGTAAATACCATGATCAGGGCTAGGAAATGGTCCTCTTCTTCCATCTACTATAGGGTTTGGTGTACTTACATTGACTGGTGCGAGTCTAACTCGCTTCCCTGTCGTGTTTTTTCTATTCCTAGGATTCTGGAGTTTCTCCAACATGGTTTGGATCTGGGTCTTCAGCTCAGTACTCTGAAAGGTCATGTTTCTGCTTTGGCCATTTTTTTCCAAAGATCCTTTGCTCAGCATCCCCTGGTCAAGACCTTTTTCCAGGGGGTTACTCACGTGCGTCCCCCACGTAAGCCTATGTTACCAGTCTGGGACTTGAACTTGGTCTTATCTGCCCTCCAGGGGTCTCCTTTTGAGCCCTTGCAAGGGGCCCCTTTGTCCATTCTTACGCTTAAGGTGGTCTTTTTGGTGGCTATCACTTCCGTTAGGCGTGTTTCTGAGTTGGCGGCGCTTTCTATCAAACCCCCTTACTTTGAGAGACACCAGGACAAGGTGGTGTTTCGTTTTAAGCCAGATTTTCTGGCTAAGGTTGTTTCTGCCTTTCATCTCAATGAGGACATTGTTTTGCCTTCTCTGTGTCCTAATCCTAGTAACCCTAAGGAGAGGGTTTTACATTCTTTGGTTGTAGTCAGAACTCTGAAGTTCTATTTGGTGGCTACTGAATCCTTCAGGAAGACTGATGCTCTTTTTGTGCTTCCGCCTGGACCTAAGAAGGGTTTGGCTCCGGCTAAGTCCACTATCAGCAAGTGGATCTGTCAGGCTGTGATTCAGGCCTATTCTGCTAAGGGGAAGGATCCTCCCTTCCGCCTTACTGCTCATTCTACTCGTGCTTTTGGTGCCTCTTGGGCTTTTCAGCACCAAGCTTCTGTTGAACAAGTTTGTAAGGCCGCTACTTGGTCTCTGTTCATACTTTTTCAAAGTTTTACAAGGTTGATGTTAGGGCTTCAGCTGATGCTGCTTTTGGCCGCAAGGTTCTGCAGGCGGCAGTGGTTTAAACTGTCTGCTGTTACTTTTTGGGGATCCCACCCTACCTTACGGACACTGCTATTGGATGTCCCAAGTGTAAGGAATATCTTTTGGAGCAGGACGTGCTGTACACTTAGAATAATACAATTCTGTGATTACTCACCTGTAGAATTGGTATTATACGTATACAGCACGTCCTGTTCCACCCCGCCCTTGTTATCATTTTTCTGTTACCTCTGTATGGTGATTGTTCAGTTTTTTGTAATGGTTTTAGTTCTCCCGGTTCCATTTTAACTGCTTTTTAATACTGGGGAATTTGTGGGAGATCCCTGGTATATATGGGGCCGGGAGGAGCCACTTTTCTGTCTCTGCAGTCCAGCGCCATCTACTGGATGTATAACCCAAGTGTAAGGAATATCTTCTGGAGCAGGACGTGCTGTATACATATAATACCAATTCTACAGGTGAGTAATCACAGAATTGTATTTTTTGCGATAGGGCTCCTTTTAAAGCTGACCTTCACCCTAAATAAGTGCATATCTTATATGTTTCCCCCACGCTGTACATACAGATCGCCCACATTAAAATTCATCCCACCTGCACCTACTGCATTTTCTGACACTTTAAACATCCAAGATGGCGGCCCATGGAGGTGCAGGCTGCCTGCAAACAGGAAGTGTCTTCTGACTGTGTCGCTCTGCATTCTGGGATTGCTGTCCTTTCCCTGACCCCAGCTCTGCTCTGTCTGTGCACAGCACAGCTATAACCCACCCCCTGCACTTTTGACTCCTCTCCTCAGTAGATGATACTACTGAGTCAGGATGGCGGCGCCCGTATCCTATAGTCCTGAACAGCATTGCAGGCTAGTGAGGGAAAGAATAAGTGACTAAAAATGGTAAATATATACATTTTAGATGCTTAGGAATAGTTTTTTAAGGGTTTGGGTTTTTCATTAAATGATGCTGAAGGTCTGCTTTAAGGGAGAGACTGAAGTGGAACTTTTCTGGCGGTCTATAAATATTGCAGCAAAGCATCCGGCTAATGGCGCTGTTTAGATAGCCGTCAATTACAGCTCTTCCCGCTCAAGATGAAAAGCCAGCGAGCGTGTAATTACACAACTGGTGGAGATAAATATACTGCAGGATGCAGGAGGGGGCGTGTCCAGCTAAAAATAAGCGGAAACAGACAATAAAAATGTCACGCCAATCAAAAAGCGGCGTACGGAATAAAACACAAGGCGGGATATCTGTTACTACCTTAAAGTGGACCAGCACCCAGGGGTGATCGGCCCTGGAATCTATAAGATTCCCGGGCCGATCACCTCCCTCACCGCGGGGCATCCGAGATCGGGATGTCCCACGGGGGGGGGGGGGGGAACCCCACCCCCAAAAAAAACCTTACCTTATCGGCGACGGATCAGCCGCCGCCGTGCGCCCCTCTAGCAGTGCCCGCGCCGGCCATTCACAAACACACCCTGTAAGAGGGACGCGCGCGAGGCGGCTGCGGCTTGTCCGTCGCCGAAAAGGTAAGTTGTTTGGGGCTTTTGGGGGGGTTTCACACAGCGGGGCATCCTGATCTCGGATTGCCCCGCTGAAGTGGACCAACACCCAGGATAGTGAAAATCCTGGGTGTTGGTCCACTTTAAAGCGGAACAAAGTCCAAGAGGGCTGGCCACTTCAGGTTTGTTGTTCCTCTTTAAAGCGGACCTTCACCCTGAATAAGAACATATCTTATATGTTTCCCCCCCCTCTGTACATACAGATTGCCCACATTAATCCGAACCCTCACTTTGAATAAGAGCCTATCTTATATGTTTCCCACACCCTGTACATACAGATTGCCCACATTAAAAATCATCCTACCTGCATCTACTGCATGTTATGAGCCTTTAAACATCCAAGATGGCGGCTCATGGAACATCCAGCAGCCTGCAAACAGGAAGTGTCCTCTTAACTGTGCCGCTCTCCATTCTGGGCTTACTGTCCTTTCCCTGACCCCGGCTCTGCTCTGTCCGTGCAAAGCACAGCTATAACCCCCCCCCCCACCCCTGTAATTTATCCCGCTCTCCTCTCCTCCGTATGTGATGCTTCTGAGTCAAGATGGCGGCGCCCGTATCCTAGAGTCCTGAACAGACTTGAAGCCCGGTGGGGGAAAGAATAATAAGTGACTAAAAACCTAAAGTATCTTAATTTTAGATGCTGGGGAATAGTTTTTTAAGGGTTTGCGCTTTTCATTAAATCATGCTGAAGGTCCGGTTGAGGAGCTCCTGGCGCCCCCTTTACAGAGAGGTTGCCCATGCCCCTGTTGCAAAGAACAAAAGCCGCTAGATAGTGAAAAGCCCGGGTTTTGTTCTGCTTTAAGTAACGATTACTTTTTTCCCCTACTTGTCAAAAGGCGACACCAGATGCAAAGTCTCATTGGTTGGTCATCGCAGTTTTGCTCCTCTTGCTAAATCTCCCCACCGAGTGTCTAACACTTTTTTTTTTTTTTTTGTTTTTATGTTCTGCTTGTAGGTTGGGCCATGCAGGTCGCCTCCTTCATCTTCATCCGCAGGAAGTGGGAGGAGGATAAGAGCCATTTTGAAGCCATGCTGGATTACTTCTGCGACATCAATGAGCCGCTGCAGCTCCTCTTCTTTCCAGAGGGCACTGACCTGACAGGTGGGTAACCTTCATATATGGACACCTTTATACACAGCGTTAGTACCAGCTTGTAGCACAATTAGAAAATACCATTTTGTGAGTACTCACCTGTAAAATGGGTATTATAAGTATGTCACACACCCCGCTTCACCCGCCCTTTTTGGTATCCTGGTTCTTTATATGGTGAAGTTTTGTTTCATTTACAGTTGAGGGTTACCATGGTTGTTTTCCTGGTACCTTGTCTTTACTGCTGTTTGAATACTGGGGAATAGTTGGGAGGTACCAGGTATGTATAGACCTGGAGGGGCTTGTTGTTTTCGTGACTTCTCTGCAACGTCGCCACCTAGCGGTGAGTATACCCAAATGTAATAATTAAAGCGGACCTTCACTCTGAATAAGAGTCTATCTTATATGTTTCCCACACCCTGTACATACAGATTGTCCACATTAAAAATCATCCTACCTCCATCTACTGCATGTTATGAGCCTTTAAACATCCAAGATGGCGGCTTATGGAAGCCGCCATCTTATCAGGCAGCCTGCAAACAGGAAGTGCCTCCTGACTGTGCTGCTCTGCATTCTGGGACTGCTGACCTTTACCTGACCCCAGCTCTGCTCGGTCTGAGCAAAGCACAGCTATAACCCGCCCCCCTGTACCTTATCCCACTCTCCTCTCCTCAGTAAGTGTGATGCTTCTGAGTCAAGATGGCGGCGCCCGTATCCTAAATTCCTGAACAGAGTTGCAGCCCAGTGGGGGAAAGAATAATAAGTTAGTGACTAAAAACGTAAAATATATTAATTTTAGATGCTGGGGAACCGTTTTTTAAGAGTTTGGGCTTTTCATTAAATCACGCTGAAGGTCCAGTTTAATGTTTGAAGTGGGGTGTGTGACATACTTAGAATATATAGATCATTTAAAGAAGAGATATACCAGAAAAAGACGAAAAATCATAGTGAGGGGTTCAAAAATTCCAAGGTGCGTCCACTCTGCGCACCAAACACAACATATATGTAAAAAGGAGGAAAATTGAACACCCGACAAGCGCTGCTCTATTCCGAGAAAGAGATTTTTTAATGCCGGTGAATAAGCTTTAACAAGGGTAATCGAACATATGTGATCACAATAGCATGGTGTATATACAATCTTATTATGTACAAGTGGCGCTGACATACAGTATGACGAAAATGGGCTGCTTGGTAAATAGAGTTGGTGCTATGCCCAGCACTACAATGCATAGTAATATAGTGACCGGCTTACAGGCAAGTGTGAGAGAAATATAGGAAAACAGCACTCCGCACTACTGCAAGCACTTATGAAGAAGTACAACAATACAAGAAGGGGTGCTGGGCGCAGAAGCCCCCCCCACTCACGAATAGGAGTGGTCCAAAATACTGTGCTATTAGGACCACCAGAGAGGTCCCTATGGGGCAAAATATGCGACCGCACACCCACCAGAATAATATCAAAAATTAGATTTTATTAATTAGAAAAATATAGATCACATATACAATTTGATTAGCCCATACACATACAATTGACAGACATTTAAAACAAATTAAAACATGAAATGCTGGCGGGTGAGCTGAAGTTAGGCTCTAATTAGAGTTATCAATATGACAGTAATATTACTAAAATTTCATACAGGACGCCCCAAAGGAATAAAAAGCCAATGCATAAAAAATGTATTCAATATAACCACAATACAGTAGCGAGGCGTGGGGCAATGACCTCCACGTCCAAAATATATAAGTGCAGTTGTGCCAAGAATTGATGAAGAAAATAGAATTAATAAATATATAGATAAAAGGATATGTGCAAATATATAAGGGAAAGTAGAAGTGTCCACAGTGCTCAAAGACTATCAGACAAAAAGCTACAATACCAAAGTGCTCAAAACTATCAGAACCAAGAACAGACCCACTGATATTATCAACCACCCATGTGGAAACAGAACTTCAAGAATACCAATGTGAGAAGGTGTGAGAAACAGTGTGCAGAAATATGACGGCGCCTGGTAAACAATAAATGATCAGAAAAAGGATAACATCACCAATATGTATGAGAGCTCAGCATCAAGACCCGGCCAGCCCCGTAGCACCGACGCGTTGCGTGGTCTCGCACAAGAACCACTTCGTCAGGCTTACAGGCAAGGCACCGAGTGGATAATAAGATCAGACCCTCGACGTTTCGGCCTTTCAGCGGTCCTCCTGAGAAAGGCTTTCACTAGCCGAAACGTCGAGGGTCTGATCTTATTATCCACTCGGTGCCTTGCCTGTCACAATATTACTATACATTACTGATTTGCTTTTGTATGCTCTGCTCCTTTGAGAATGTACTGGGGAATGATCTGCCATCTTGCCCTGGGGTTGACTAATTACTTCAATCTGTCCTGATGTTTTTGCCTGTGCTTTATTACATCCCATTGGGAAAGTTGGCTGATTGTCCCTTGTAGTGCTGGGCATAGCACCGACTCTCTTTAGCAAGCAGTCCATTTTTGACCCCCCAGGTCGCCCATTTACTCACTTGTGTTTCCGCTCCAATAGTGCATGTGCGGGCTGCTGTCGCATCCCCGCTATCCCTTTAGCAGGGCCCACGCCAACCATTTGTGAATGGCCGGCGCGTGCACACTCCCTGTCAGAGAGTTGCGGGGGTTGTGGCCGCCACGAAGGCTTAGACGACGTGACATCGGCGGCTCAGAGGGCGCTGATTGGACGAGCGAGGTGAGTTTCTTCGGGCGATCTGGGGGGTTGCACACAGCAGGGCACCCCCAATCGGGCTGCCCCGGGGGAAAGGACCAAAACCCAGGATAGTAAAAAATCAGACTGTGCTTAGATGCGTAAAAATCAGAGCCAATGCGCTTAGATGCGCCGTGGGACTTGGAAAAGGTGAGTCCGTTCGGGCGTCCTGGGGTGTTTCACACAGCAGGGGGCCCCGGGGAAAAGGCCAAAACCCAGGATAGTCAAAACTTTTGCTGCTGCTGTGGAGGCCCTGCAGAAGGGAGATAATTCACTGGGAGTTATTGAGAAATCTAAAGCAGGCTGAATGAAAGATGTGGACCTTGATAAGTCGGGTTCAGGGGAGCAGAAAGCAGGATCATTTAACCTTTTCCTTGGAACGTCCCTTTTAAAGAAAGAAAAATGACATGGGGTTCCCCCTTCAAGGCTGCCAGCTGGCACACCTGTCATAGGGTCCCCAGGGCTCGGGGGCTGAATGCTGGCTTCTGCTCATGCCAAAACACCAGCCCCTGTGCCCTTCAGTGTTGGTCTGGTGCTCCTCCTGGAGTGAACACCAGCCCCTGTGCCCTTCAATGTGGGTCTGGTGCCCGTCCTGGAGTGAACACCAGCCCCTGTGCCCTTCAATGTGGGTCTGGTGCTCCTCCTGGAGTGAACACCAGCCCCTGTGCCCTTCAATGTGGGTCTGGTGCCCGTCCTGGAGTGAACACCAGCCCCTGTGCCCTTCAATGTGGGTCTGGTGCTCCTCCTGGAGTGAACACCAGCCCCTGTGCCCTTCAATGTGGGTCTGGTGCCCGTCCTGGAGTGAACACCAGCCCCTGTGCCCTTCAATGTGGGTCTGGTGCTCCTCCTGGAGTGAACACCAGCCCCTGTGCCCTTCAATGTGGGT
This sequence comes from Gastrophryne carolinensis, assembly GCA_027917425.1. NCBI lineage: Eukaryota > Metazoa > Chordata > Amphibia > Anura > Microhylidae > Gastrophryne > Gastrophryne carolinensis. The sequence goes on along the minus strand of CM051237.1, from coordinate 472,933,613 downwards.
CTGGTGCTCCTCCTGGAGTGAACACCAGCCCCTGTGCCCTTCAATGTGGGTCTGGTGCTCCTCCTGGAGTGAACACCAGCCCCTGTGCCCTTCAATGTGGGTCTGGTGCTCCTCCTGGAGTGAACACCAGCCGCTGTGCCCTTCAATGTGGGTCTGGTGCCCCTCCTGGAGTGACCACCAGCCGCTGTGCCCTTCAATGTGGGTCTGGTGCTCCTCCTGGAGTGAACACCAGCCCCTGTGCCCTTCAATGTGGGTCTGGTGCTCCTCCTGGAGTGAACACCAGCCGCTGTGCCCTTCAATGTGGGTCTGGTGCTCCTCCTGGAGTGAACACCAGCCCCTGTGCCCTTCAATGTTGGTCTGGTGCTCCTCCTGGAGTGAATACCAGCCCCTGTGCCCTTCAATGTGGGTCTGGTGCTCCTCCTGGAGTGAACACCAGCCGCTGTGCCCTTCAATGTTGGTCTGGTGCTCCTCCTGGAGTGAACACCAGCCGCTGTGCCCTTCAATGTTGGTCTGGTGCTCCTCCTGGAGTGAACACCAGCCCCTGTGCCCTTCAATGTGGGTCTGGTGCCCCTCCTGGAGTGAATACCGGGCCTGCGTCCATGGGCACGGGGCTCCTCCGTTCCCCCCACTATCAATTCGGGGTACAGATAATTGGTGAAGGTAGGTAACTGGGCAGGTCACTCGCTGCCTTCCTTTACCCTTTGCACAAGTATAGGGGCCCCTTGACGTAAAAAACGTAAAATAAAACGCCACTCAAGTATTTTATTGTTCGAACACTTAAACTACCCACCTGCAACATCTTCATCCAGCGCCGGCCGGCGTCTTCCCGCTCTGGGCAGCATTTAGATGGAAGGAGGATGAGCGCCCCCTTTCTGCCAGGCTCTGAACGCTCCCCATCGAAGGGAGGGGTATTTTTTCTTTATTGCATGGCACGGCCCGCTTCGGTATTCATAACGGTTATTCCACCACAAGGTGGCGCAGTGGTATTGCAGAAAGTTGTGGCAGCTCCCGGCTCCCTATAAAAACGGGATTAACCATAGAGTTCCCAGTGTTTCCTCTGCAGTGCTACTGCGAAGTTAGAAGATGGCTCTCTCTCTTGCGCAGGTGAGCGGGGCAACCAAGCCTGTGGCCCTGCAAGTCTATTTCCATCGGTTTCTGGACCCTCATTGCCCCCCAGCCTCGGCTGACAGATCGGGTGAAGGTAGAAGAGCACTAGGGTCAAGTGCTCCTGGAGCGCAGCTCCAAGCCGCAGACCCGTACCACAAAGGGGAGCCGGCCATAGGGCCTGGGACGGCTTCTGAGCGGGTGAGTTTTTGGAGACTATGTCCCCTTATTTTCCTTTTGGGGTCCCTTCCCTCCCCCCTCCCCTCCCTGGCCTGGCTTTGGGATGCCCTGCTTTGTGAAACCCCCCAGATTGCCCATAATAAATTGCTTCCTTATGGTCCAGCAGCGCATGTGTGGGCTCTTGTCCAATCGGAGCCGTTTGCCGTGACTATCTCATTCAGCAAACATCTCTGACTGTTTACAATGGGTAGCTCCAGCGGGTGCATATCCTGCATCTTTTGGGCTGTTTGCGCACTCACGCCCTAGCCATTTAAATAGCCTGGAGCGTGCACGCGCTTTCTTGCGCTCCCCGTTGAAGCTAAACAGAATTGTTTGCTGAATGACATGTAGCCGATTGTCACGGCCAACGGCTCTGATTGGACGAGAGCCCGTGCATGCACAAGTGGACCGCGAGTACATGCGTTAGGATGGGCCATCTGGGGGTTTTCACACAGCGGGGCATCCCAAAGCAGTTTGCACCACGGGGAAGGCCAACGTCCAGCCCTGGGATCTTTTAGATGGCCACTCAGGGTTTTGCTCCCCTTTTGCCGAGCTCTATGTGTAAATAGAGCTGTATGCTGGTCATTAAACTGGACCTTCAGCATAAATTAATGAAAAGCCCAAACCCTTAAAAATCTATTCCCCAGCATCTAAAATTAATATATTTTACATATTCTAAGTATGTCACACACCCCGCTTCAAGACATTCATTACATGTGGGTATACTGACCTGTAGATGGCGATCTTGCAGAGATGTCAATAAAAAAAGTAAGACCCTCCCGGCCCATAAATACCTGGGACCTCCCACTCATTCCCCAGACTTTCATCTCCGCAGAGGCGAGCAAGTCAGAAGATGTCTCCTCCTTGCAGGTAGCCGGGATGACTCCCGGCCCTCTATTCTTCTATTCCTGCCCGGATCCCTTTATTTACGTTACTTGCCTCCCAGCCTAGGCTGCTGGTCCGGGCAAGGGTAGATGGCACCCTAGGTGCTCAGGAGCCGTGAGATCCCATAACAAGGGGTAGGTGGCTAACCGGGTTGGTGACCACGGTTTGGGATGCCCCGTCCCTTGGCCCTACCCTAGCATGGATTCCCCCTCTCCCGGATACCCTTAGAGGGGGGGGGGGGGCGGGTCCTTTATGGATTCCTCTTATTATTTTTATTGTGTGTGTGTGTTGGTGCTTTACTGTGCATGTTTGACTTCACAGACTGGCGCCGGCGGTCCCGCGGCGGCAGCCTCCGGCGTGTGGCAATGGCGGCTGTAGGCGCCCATGAGGTGCTTTTTCTCCTCAGGGCGGGGCCGGGCGCTCGCGCGCCTACGGCCCGCCCCCGTTCTGCAGGCGGCGTTTTCAGGTCCCGGCTTCGGGCCGGGAGGGGCGGGGCCGGGCGCGAACCGCGCCGGCCCGCCCTCCCTTTTCCTACTGCACATTACGCGTCTTCCACTTCCCCTTCTGCCTGGCATGCGGGACACAGGTGGGGTGAAGGTCGGGTGAGTGGCCTGTGGCCCATCAGATGCTCTGTTATTAACTCTTTAAGGACATTTGCTAGCGTGTTTTTTGCGTGTGCTAGATTGTGTGTTTTGTTTGTGTGTTCCAGGTGGACCATTGATCCTATTAAAGGGGGGTTCTCCTGGTCCTAGGTTCTCTGGTTAAATTTAGCTGGCTTAAAATTCCTCCCACTCGGGACTTAAAAAATCACCATATGGAGGCTTCCCCGGATACTGGGCTTGTGCCCCCCTCGGGGCAATCCAGGCTGTGTTTGGGGTATCCCTTTTGGGGGATGATGTATTTCTATGTGTACCCTGTGCGCAACGGTCTATTATGCGGCAGACCGGATCTCAGGCGTCTGGTTCTGCTCTGCCAGTCTCCTCTCCGTCTCCCCCTCGCTTGACACGTACCCCATGTGATGTGGTCATTGGCGGGGAGTCGCAATCTGAGGTGTGTGCCAGATTGGCCAATCTTGAAAAATTGTTTTCCAGTGCCGTTGCTAAAAAGGCCACGGCAAAGAGAAAAGATTTGTATACGGCTGCGCAGGCCCTTGATATGGAGGAGTTTGACTCCCTGGATTGGTCTGATTGTTCCCCGCGTGAGGAAGGGGAGCTGTATGAGGAGTCTGAGGGCTCCGATGACCAGCAGTTTGTGGGTGCTGATACCGAGCAGGGCCAGGGGGATTCCTTGGATACCTCTAGGGTCCTGGCTCATATGTTTGAGGTCCTGGCTCTTCCGCTGAAGGGGGAGTTCTTTGAGGTGACCAAGCCGCGCTTGGAATTTCCTTATCAAAAGCATTTTGATGGTATCATTCTCAAGGAATGGGAGAGGCCGACTTGGCTTCCGGGTGTCCCTCCGGGTTGGGACAAAAAATATCCCTTTCCGGCGGACGCGGTGAAGCACTGGTCGTACAACCCCCCCCCCCCCCCCCCCCCCCGAGGTGGATGCTCCTGTTTTGGGGTTGTCCAGTTCCTCAATCCTGCATTCTCCAGAGTGCACTACTCTCAAGGATGGTGAGGATAAACGCATTGACCAGATGGCTTGTCATGGTTTTGCCAGTGTTGGGTCGGCCTTGCGGCCGGTTTGTGCTTCTGCTCTTTTATTGGTAGCTGCCAGGTCGGTTGTTAGAGGACTGTTGACCTCTTCCGGGCTTGACCTGGCTAGTGAGGAGTTTGCCGACCTTAAGCGCTGTGAGTTATTTTTGTCCTTTGTGCTTTCTGCCTTGGATGACACATTGGTGATGTGTAGCAGAGCTGCGGCCTTGCTTGTGGCTATCCGGTGGTCTGTTTGGTTACGCCAGTGGGTGGCTGATTTTGTGTCCAAAAAGTCGCGTACGGCCCTTCCCTTTGTGGGGTTGCGGCTCTTTGGAGAAAAATTGGATTCGGTGGCAAAGGGAGGTAAGTTACCTCAGCGTAAGAAGCAGCGTCACCCCTTTCGGGGGGCAGCTTCCTTCTCTGTCCTTTTGGCAGGGGTTCGGCCTTCCCTTCATCCAGAGGTGATTCCTGCCCTAGGGGCAGGGGTCGGGCCCGTCCAGGACACAGTTGGGACTTCAAGCCTAGAGCCTCTGCCAAGCCGGCTCAGCAATGAGGGGGCACCCTCACCCTTGCAGGTGGGGGGACAGCTGCAACTCTTCTCCCAGGTCTGGGTCCAAGAGGTCTCGGACAGATGGATTCAGGAAGTGGTGTCTTCCGGTTACAGGCTGGAGTTCGAGGTCCGGCCCCCTCCCAGATTCTTCAGGTCTCGGGTGCCGTCAGATACTCTGCCGCCCAGGGGCTTCAGGGCGGCAGTAGCAAGTCTCTTGGACATGGCTGTCATCTGTCCTGTGCCACCCTCAGACCGGGGCCTGGGCTTCTATTCCAATTTGTTCACGGTACCCAAGAAGGACAGATCCATTCGTCCCATTCTGGATCTGAAGTTGCTCAACAGGTTCGTCCGTCCCCGGAAGTTCCGTATGGAAACTCTGTGCTCAGCCATCCACTCACTTCGTCAGGGGGACTTCATGACGTCCATAGACATCAAGGATGCTTACCTGCATATTCAAATATTTCCGGCACACCAGAGATTTCTCAGGTTCGTCGTGGAAAATCGACATTTTCAGTTTGTGGCTCTTCCGTTTGGCCTTACCTCGGCTCCAAGGGTTTTTACCAAGGTGTTGGCAGGAGTGATGGCCATCCTCAGAGCCAGGGGTATCCGCATCGTGCCCTATCTGGACGATCTTCTCATCATGGTGTCTTCCCTCAGTCATGCGCAGCTGGATACCAGGACCGTGGTGTCCACTCTGGAAGAGCTTCGGTTGGGTGATCAACTATCCCAAGTCCTGCCTCTCTCCCTCCAGGGTGGTGGAGTTCCTGGGAATGTCTCTGGATACTTCTCAGGCCAGGGTGTTCCTCCCCCGAGCCAAGGTTCTTCTGATTCAGGAATTGACTCAGCGTCTATCTATCCCCCGCCCGTCCATCCGGCTAGGGATGCGACTGGTGGGATTGATGGTGGCATCGTTCGAGGCGGTTCCCTTTGCCCAGTTTCACACAAGGACGCTCTAGCTCCATCTCTTGGCGGCCTGGGACGGGTCCCCGCTGTCATTGGATCAGTCCTTTCTGATGTCTCCCCGGGTGCGGCGTTCCCTTCGGTGGTGGCTGAAACCATGCAATCTGACAAGGGGCAGGTCCTTTCTGACGAGACGGTCACCACGGATGCCAGCCTGTCTGGTTGGGGGGGATTTTGGAAGGATCTTCAGTTTCAGGGACTGTGGGGGCCTCAGGAGGCTCACGATCCCATCAATGTTCTGGAGTTGAGAGCCATCAGGTTGGTTCTGGCTCACTTGACTCATCAGTTACGGGGACTACCGGTTCAAGTTCGGTCGGACAATCGGATGGCGGTCGCCTACATCAATCACCAGGGAGGGACTCACAGCAGGCGTGCCCTCAGGGAAGTGTCTTTGATCCTGGATTGGGCAGAGGGCAATGTCCCATGCATCTCGGCAGTGTACATTCCGGGAGTGGAGAACACGGAGGCGGACTCCCTGAGCAGGGAGTCATCTCGCCGGGGGGAATGGTCGCTCAGCCCCAAGGTGTTTCGGTCGCTTTGCCTCCGGTGGGGGACTCCGGAGGTGGAACTCTTTGCCTCTCGTCACAATCACAAGCTTCCGGCATGTCTCTCTCTCGCGGGATCCGCTGGCTCTGGCAGCGGATGCCATGTCTCTGACCTGGAGGGATCTGGGGTTTCTGTACCTGTTCCCTCCGTTTCCCATGGTGGGCAAAGTGGTGCGCAAGCTGGCCCTAGAGGGCGTGTCTGCAATCCTGGCGGCTCCATGGTGGCCAAGACAGGTTTGGTTCGCAGACGTGGTAAGGTTGGCAGAGGATCAGTTAGTTCTGCTCCTTCTGCCGGATCTACTCACTCAGGGTCCACTGCTCTACCCCAATTTACCAGCGCTGGCTTTGACGGCATGGCTGCTGAAACCTCCATCTTGAAGGAGGAAGGTCTTTCTGATGCTGTCATTCAGACTCTGGTTAGGGCTAGAAAGAAGTCTTCCTCTGCCATCTACTATAGGATTTGGAGGTCTTATATTGATTGGTGTGAGGTCAGGGCCTTGCCTTGCAGGGTGTTTTCTATCCCTAGGGTCTTTGGATTTTCTGCAACATGGTCTGGACCTAGGTTTGCAGCTTAGTACGCTGAAAGGGCATGTTTCTGCCCTGGCGGTTTTCTTTCAAAAGTCTTTTGCTCTTCATCCTCTGGTTAAGACCTTTTTCCTGGGGGTTACGCATGTGCGGCCTCCTAGGAAGCCTTTGCTCCCAGTTTGGGATTTGAACTTGGTTCTTTCGGCTTTGCAGGGTCCTCCTTTTGAACATTTGCAGGATATTGCGCTTTCTGCACTTACTCAGAAGGTTGTTTTTCTGGTTGCCATCACTTCTGTTCGGCGTGTTTCGGAGTTGGCAGCCTTGTCCATTGAGGCCCCTTACTTTGAGAGGCATCAGGACAAGGTTGTTTTCCGCTTCAAGCCAGATTTCCTTCCTAAGGTGGTCTCTGCTTTTCATCTTAATCAGGACATTGTTCTACCCTCCTTGTGTCCTAAGCCTAGCAATGACAAGGAGAGGGTTTTGCATTCTTTGGATGTGGTTCGCTGTGTGAAGTACTATTTGGTGGCTACTTCCCCTTTTCGTAGGACTGACGCCCTTTTTGTGGTGCCCTCTGGGCCTAGGAAAGGTTTGGCTCCCGCCAAGTCTTCCATTAGTAAATGGATTCGCCAGGCCATTGTTGGGGCCTATTCTGCTAAGGGGAAGATTCCCCCTTTTTGTGTTACTGCTCATTCTACTCGTGCTGTTGGGGCGTCCTGGGCTTTCCAGCACCAGGCTTCTGTTGAGCAGGTTTGTAGGGCTGCTACTTGGTCTTCGGTTCACACTTTTTCCAAGTTTTATAAGGTTGATGTGCGGGCCTCAGCGGATGCTGTTTTTGGCCGCAAAGTTCTGCAAGCTGCAGAGGTTTAAGTTTGTGCCTTGTTTTTTGGATTCTTGGACACTGCTATTGTTGTTGCCTTGTTTTTTGGACACTGCTATTGTAATGAATGTCTTGAAGGGGGTGTGTGACATACTTAGAATAATACCATTTTGTGAATACTCACCTGTAAAATGGGTATTATAAGTATGTCACACACCCCGCTTCACCCTGCCCTTTGGTATTCTGGATCCTTTATATGGTGAACCTTTGTTAGTTTTAATTGGCTTTCCTGGTCCCTTTACCTTACTGCTATCTTTATACTGGGGAATGAGTGGGAGGTCCCAGGTATTTATGGGCCGGGAGGGTCTTACTTTTTTTTATTGACATCTCTGCAAGATCGCCATCTACAGGTCAGTATACCCACATGTAATGAATGTCTTGAAGCGGGGTGTGTGACATACTTATAATATCCATTTTATAGGTGAGTATTCACAAAATGGTATTTTTTTAGTGACTTGCTTTATATTCGGTCTCCCGCTGGGCAGCAACTCTGTTCAGGACTCTAGGATACGGACGCCGCCATCTTGCCTCAGAAGCATCACATACTGAGGAGAGGAGGGATAAAGTGCAGGAGGGGGGGTTATAGCTGTGCTTTGCACAGACAGAGCAGAGCTGGGGTCAGGAAAAGGACAGCAATCCCAGAATGCAGAGCGGCACAGTCAGAAGACACTTCCTGTTTGCAGGCAGCCTGATGCTCCACGATCTTGGATGTTGAAGGCTCAGAATACGCACTAGGTGTAGGTAGGATGATTTTTAATGTGAGCAACCTGTATGTACCGGGGGGGGGGGGGGCAAACATACAAGATAGGCTCTTATTCAGGGTGAAGGTCTGGATTAATGTGAGCAATCTGTATGTACGGGGGGGGGGGGACATACAAAATAGGCTCTTATTCAGGGTGAAGGTCCGGATTAATGTGGCCAATCTGTATGTACAGGGTGTGGGAAACGTATAAGATAGGCTCTTATTCAGGGTGAAGATCCGGATTAATGTGAGCAATCTGTATGTACGGGGGGGGGGGGGGGGGGCATACAAGATAGGCTCTTATTGAGGCTGAAGGTCTGGATTAATGTGGTCAATCTGTATGTACAGAGGGAAAACATACAAGATAGGCTCTTATTCAGGGTGAATGTCTGGATTAATGTGGGCAATTTGTATGTACAGGGGGAAACATGTAAGATAGGCTCTTATTCAGGGTGAAGGTCCAGTTTAATATGCGCGCTGATTGGACAAGAGCCCCTGTAGGACCCGGGGGAAGGTACATTTTTATAGGTATCTAGGGGTTTCACTTAGTCCGAAATCAGGAGAACTATCGCTATCCGGGGTTTTGTTTCCCTTTAAATCCCTTCATACTTTTTATAGAGAGACTCGGGAAGGTAAACTCGTTCCCCGCTTTGCATTCGTCGTCCTTTCCTCGCTTTTTTATTTACTCGTTGGAGGCGCGGGCGGCGATTCTTGGCACGTTACAAGGACAGGCGGCGCTGGAAGGATTCATTCATCCCGGCCGCATGGTTTAGTCGCATTTTCCGCCCCAGCGCATGACGACTGCTGCGGAATGGTAAGCGGCGGCGAACAAAAGGAGCCGGGGCGCGCGCCAGCAATTCAGCATCGCACCCGCCAAATCCATTTGCGTAAGCCGACCAGTAATCTAGAACGCCATTCACTTAGGACGGGAGATTATCTCTCGTGATTTTCAGAGCATCATGGGATTACGCCGCTGCTGGCTGCCGGGCGGGACAGATGTGACGTCAAAGTAAGAGGCGTATTTATAGGCTCGTTATCCATCTCGTCTCCCACAATCCCCCGCAGTTTTGTAATAATAGCTCATTATAAACATTTACTGTAAGCTCATTACGCCGAACGCACTGTGCAAGACTAACGGCGGCCAATCGGGCGGCATCTGAGTTCCTTAAAGCAGATAAAAACTCGCTGAACTTGTGAAATACATTTGGCCAATGCTCTCCTCTTAGGGTGTAGAACTAGAAATAGATATTTTCGCTTCTTGAATCATCTGTCTGTCTATTTATCCCATATCTATCCCATATCTATCTATCCCATATCTATCTATCTATATATCCCATATCTATCCATCTATGTATCCCGTATCTATCTATCTATCTATCTATCTATCTATCTATCCCATATCTATCTATCCCATATCTATCTATCTATCTATCTATCTATCTATCTATCTATCTATCTATCCCATATCTGTCTATCTATCTATCTATCTATCTATCTATCTATCTATCCCATATCTGTCTATCTATCTATCTATCTATCTATCTATCTATCTATCCCATATCTATCTATCTATCTATCTATCTCCTATCTATCTATCTATCTATCTATCTATCTATCTATCTATCCATCCCATGTCTGTCTGTCTATCTATCTATCTATCTGTCTGTCTGTCTATCCCATATCTATCTGTCTATCTATCCCATATCTATCTATCTATCTATCTATCTATCTATCTATCTATCTATCTCATATCTATCTATATATCCATCTATCTATCTATCCCATATCTGTCTGTCTATCTATCTATCTATCTATATATCTATCCCATATCTATCTGTCTATATATCCCATGGCAGTCAATCTGTCATTACATCAGTGTAGCTATGAATGGTGGAGGCGGAGCTTTACAGCTAAAACAGGTGCCATTATCTGGGATTAGAGTGAAGTAGGGGCAGTGAAAATAGGCTAAAAGTGCTCTTCATGGGGGGAGCAATTCAGGGTATGCTAGTTATGGATTTTGGTCTGCTTTAAAAATTACTTTCTTGGGTGGGGTTTCTTCTGGTGGGGGGCATCCCGATTTGGATGCCCCGCTGTGTATCCCCCACCCCCAGGGGTTGCCGAAATCTCTCCTCATCCTGGTTCCCACTTGGCCACTCAGCCAATCGGTGCCGCCGTTTCCATAGCCACCCAGACTGGACAGAAAAGACCCCAAGAACGCTTGAAATTCTTACCCCTGCCTCGGCTGGGAATACTCACTTGGGTTTCACACAGCAGGGCATCCCCGATCGGGGTGCCCTGGGCGAAAGGACTAAAACCCAGGATATTCAAAATCCTGGGTTTTGGTCCACTTTAAAGAGGAACGAAAGCCAGAATATGGATGGGCGGCAGGTTCGAATCCCAGTCATGGAACATGACTGAAGTGCTCTTGAGCAAGGCATCTAACCCCCCTCTGCAGCCCCCGTGCATGTGTACACTCACTGCATGGATGAGTTAATTGCGGAGGATGAATTCCTATGTGTGCGCAAGCATACAGTGGCCATCTATGCATTAATTATAAATTGATTACATGCATGTGCTCTTGTGATGTCCGTCTATCATGGCTATCACTCATTGGGGAGAGCACGCTGCCACGTATTGGCTGCACATCTGTGCATGCGCCATAGGAAGGAAGAGGTAAGTCATACTGGGCATTTTGGGGGGTTTTACACAGTGGGGCATCACGAATAGGCCAGTGGGGGACGGAACAAAACCCAGGATTCCAGAGATCTTTTTGAAATCCACTGAAGTTTCAGACTCGTACACTGACCATACAATTGAAACTGACTACATAGGGAAGCAGTAATCAGAATTATTTCAGACTCTTCGACAAAACAATCGAATTAGCAGTAAAACGTGGCAAGAATCCTTCTTTTTCGGTTCCTTTTTGGCTGATTCAAAACTTTTAGTCCGTTATGTGCATTTTGGGGAATAATAAACCTTTGAGGTCAGAGGAAATCTTGAGGTTCAGTTTGGGAATAAGGGATTGATTTAGGTAAAGGGCAGACGGGAAGGTGGTAGGAACAAAGTCTCATGGCGTCATAAAGGGAGTCGGGCGGGGAGATAATATCACAGGATTACACTGCTACCAGTCACCTTATGGCCGGACCACGGAGAGACGTCATGTCAACGTAAAGCTGTATTTATAGCCCTCTTATCCCCCCATGTCTCATCCCGCTCAGCTCTCATTGTTTTGTAACAATAGCTATAGTATGTTTAAATATATCCACTTGTGACAGGAGCGTGTGACGCCGAGGCCCTGCTATTTCTGTGTGTCTGTCTATATATTCCCCATATCTATCTATGTATCTATCCATATCTATCTATGCATCCCATATCTATCTATCTATCTATCTATCTCATATCTATCCATGTATCCCATATCTATCCATATCTATCTATCTATCTATCTATCTATCTATCTATCTATCTATCTATCTATCCCATATCTATCTATCTATCTATCCCATATCTATCTATCTATCTATCTCATATCTATCCATGTATCCCATATCTATCCATATCTATCTATGTATCTATATATCCCATATCTATCTATGTATATATGCATCGATATCTATCTATATATCCCATATCTATCTATCTATCTATCTATCTATCTATCTATCTATCTATCTATCTATCTCATATCTATGTATCTGTCTGTCTGTCTTTCTATCTATCCCATGTCTTTCTATCTATCCCATGTCTTTCTATCTATCTATCCATGTCTTTCTATCTATCTATCTATCTATCCCATGTCTTTCTATCTATCTATCCAATGTCTTTCTATCTATCTATCCCATGTCTTTCTATCTATCTATCTATCTATCTATCTATCTATCTATCTATCTATCTATCTATCCCATGTCTATCTATCTATCCCCTATCTATCCCCTATCTATCCCCTATCTATCTGTCTGTCTGTCTGTCTGTCTGTCTGTCTGTCTGTCTATCTCATATCTATCTATCTCATATCTATCTATCTCATATCTATCTATCTCATATCTATCTATCTCATATCTATCTATCTCATATCTATCTATCTATCTCATATCTATCTATCTATCTCATATCTATCTATTTATCTCATATCTATCTATTTATCTCATATCTATCTATTTATCTCATATCTATCCCATATCTATCTATCTATCTGTGTGTGGGGGCTTGCTTGCCTGTATATGTGGGGGGGGGGGCTTGCCTGTATATGTGGGGGGGCTTGCCTGTATATGTGTGTGTGTGGGGGGGGGGGGGGCTTGCCTGTGTATGTGTGGGGGGGGCTTGCCTGTGTATGTGTGGGGGGGGGGCTTGCCTGTATATGTGGGGGGGGGGCTTGCCTGTATGTGTGGGGGGGGGGGGCTTGCCTGTATATGTGTATATGTGTATGTGTGTGGGGGGGGGGGGGGGGCTTGCCTGTATATGTGTATGTGTGGAGGGGGGGGGTTGCCTGTGTGGACCAAAACCTGGGATTTTTGACTATCACTATGTGAAGCCCCCCCCCCCCCCCCCCCCCCCCCCCCCCAAGGTTGCCTAGTAAAACTCTCCTTTCCCTGGTCCAGCGGTGCATGTGCGGGCTCTCATCCAATTGGCGTGCTTAGCTGCGCTCGTCTATAAAGGCAGAGTGGAGCCAAGCACACTGGCGGATGCATCTCTGCTACCCTCTAATGTTCACAAATGCCATGCTAAGGTTTTAGCTGAAGGCTAAAGATTTGGGGGGGGGGGGGCTCACACAGAAGGGAATTAGGAAATCTTACAGATTCCAGGGACATCGAGTGTGGGTTTTGGTCCACTTTAATAATGTTAGCCAAGAAATTTTAAAGATGTTAAAGCGGACCAACACCCGTTTTTTTTTACCAGAGCAATAAAACAAGCTTGAAGGGGCATCCAGAATGCGGGAGCCACCTGCACATACCCTTCCCCCCCCCCCCCCCAGAACGGCCTTTATTCTTAACTTATTCTTCAGCCTCTGCCTGAAAATAAGCCCTGCAGTTGGTAACTGGACAATCAAGCGGGTCAGGGTTGCGTCCTCGGCCAATCGCGGGGCTCTATTTCCGGCTGAGGTTCAAGGTTAAGGTTAGGTTAACGGGCGTTCTGGGGGGTTATTTGCGGGGGGGCTCCATTCCGGATGCTTGTTTTGTTGCGCTGGCACATGGACCAACATCCGTTAGCTGGAAAAAAATGGGTGTTGGTCCGCTTAAAATTCGCGGGTTGCGGGTGTTGGTCGCCACCCGCAAAATAGCAGTTTGGGGAGGGGGCATCCTGGATGCTGGAGCCGCACTGCACATAACCCGCCAGAACTCCCATAATCCTTAACTTGACATTGGTCCAGCGAAGAAAATCCAGTGCCGCGATTGGCCAGGACATTCGGTGGCCGGCATCACTGACTCGTGACCTATGTAAAGTTAAGGATTACGAGCATTGTGGGCAGTTAATATGGGGGGGGGGGGGCTCCAGACTACCCCCCCCAAACTGCCAATTTGCCGACTGGGTAGACCAACACCTGCGACCCACAAGGTGTTGGTCCGCTTTAGAAAATTCTAAGCGTGCACCAGCTTGGAGGTAAAGCAAGGACACATCCGCTAATCAGCAGCGCCATTGCTAGTCGGAGATGGTGGCTTATTATAAGGGTTTGGTGTTAGTCACCCGACAGACAGGACGGTGTTGGATTCGCATTCAGAAGCTTCATTTCAGCAGCTTGTTCTGTTGTTTAACGCAAATCCTCTTGTTCCCTCGCTCCCCATTATCTGCTTTCATCCCCTCCTGAAAGACGCAAGCTGCCCAATTAGCGGCGCAATTCGCGTTTCTTGCTGCGTCAGGTGCCACGATTCTTCACAAAGACTTTGTTGTAAATAAAACTGAGCGAGACCGATGCATTCATCACTTGAGAAAATAAATCCCCCCCCCAAAAAAAAAAATATATATATATATATATATATATATATTTAAAAAAAAAATGTATTTAACTTTTTTGTAGACCTTTTGATGTTCGTTGCTCTGTGTGTAGGCAGTGATTTTTCTGTTATCCTGCCTTGTCTCAACTCTGACGAAGAGAACCGAGAACACCAAAAACCTGACAAAAAGGGAGTTCCCCTTTAACCAGTCATTTCTAATCCACAGTGTCCACAGTGAAGAGGGGAGGCGGACTCTATTGTCTTGTTCTAAAGCTGTGATCATGCCGCCTTATCACAACCACAAGCACACAGGCAGCCATGGGCAAGTCATATGCTAATTTCGGCTACAGCCAAGGGTTAAAGTCAAGGAGGGGAGAGAGGCTGAATGGGAAGATAGGTCAGGCTGCAGAATACTGGTGTGCTCATTCTTGCTGAGCTGACAAATGGGGGCGGAGCTATAGACCACCAGTCGGTGTGTATGGTTGCAAAACTTTGGTCACGCTGCCTAGTTAGTGCCTAGAAACTCCCCTTTCGCAAGTATCACTTGTAAACTCTTTTTGTAGGCAGCCAAACGGTCTTTCACTTCTTGTTTGAGTAATTTTAAATTTTCATGCAGTCCTGGCTGGTCTCGCATGTGCTGCTCTTTTGGGGTCTATCCACAGATTCTCAATGATGTTCACATCAGGTGACTGTAAGGCCAGGGTAAAACCTTTTCGGCATGCACGAACTGTAGCCCTAAAGGGAGTTTCCTTTTAAAGCGGACTTTCCCCCCCCCCCCGTACATACAGATTGCCCACATTAATCCGGACCCTCACCCTGAATAAGAGCCTATCTTATATGTTTCCCCCACCATGAACATACAGATTGCCCACATTAATCCGGACCCTCACCCTGAATAAGAGCCTATCTTATATGTTTCCCCCACCATGAACATACAGATTGCCCACATTAATCCGGACCCTCACCCTGAATAAGAGCCTATCTTATATGTTTCCCCCACCATGAACATACAGATTGCCCACATTTAAAAATCATCCTACCTGCATCTACTGCCTTTAAACATCCAAGATGGTGGATCATGGAGCATCAGGCAGCCTGCAAACAGGAAGTGACTTCTGACTGTGTCGCTCTGCATTCTGGGATTTCTGTCCGGTCCCTGACCCCAGCTCTGCTCTGTCTGTGCAAAGCACAGCTATAACCCACCCCCTATACTTTATCCGGCTCTCCTCTTCTCAGTATGTGTGATGCTTTTGAGGCAAGATGGCGGCGCCTGTATCCTGAAGTCCTGAACAGAGTTGCAGCCGAGCAGGGGAAAAATAATAAGTGATTAAAAACTTAAAATATATTAATTTTAGATGCTGGGGAATAGTTTTTAAGGGTTTGAGCTTTTCATTAAATCACGCTGAAGGTCCGGTTTAACGAAATGACGTCTTACTGACACAGAATGAAAAGTTTGAAGGAAGCGAGTCTTCTTTCTGCTTACAATCGTCCTTTTAATCCTATCAACGAAGAAGCGTTTGGTAAATGTCACGGCCCCAATTAAAGCCGCCGGCAGAAACGTCGGGCAGTACACGTGAACTCCCTGCCTCCCTTTGTGCTCGTTCTCGTCTTCGGCGGGTTTTTGAGAAGAGCGGACGACTTCCTGGAAACGGAGCGCGGCGATCCATTAAGACGCGAGCGAACCTTTAAATACTCGGCCACTTATCTTTTTTAGAGGCGAGTTCTTTTGAGTGGAATGGATTTTTTTCTTTCTGACCTCGGCGGAAGAACAGCGTGTACCACTCCAAGTCTTTCGCTGTTTAAATTTGCCAGAATGGCAGCGCCTTATTGTGGCTTGCAGTGACCGCTATTCCGGAAATGTTAAGCGGGCTGACGATAAATCTGGGAACAGCTGGATTAAAAAAAACTTAGGGCCAAGGACTATAAAAAATAAAAAATGGGTGCTGTCTGCATTGTACAGATGTCACACATTTAAAGTAGACCTAAACCCACCGCGATCTATACGATTCCCGGGCCGATCGATTCCCTCCCCAAAATTAAGATTCCCCACTGTGTGAAACCCCCCCCCAGGTCGCCCCATACACTTACCTTGTTTCCCGATCCAACGGCGTATGCGCAAGCCGCGGCCGCATCCCCACTGTCCCTCTAGCAGGGCGCATGGCCAACGCGGGCACACTCCTTGTTAGAGGAAGCGGGGGATGCAGTCGCCTGCATGCTCGGAGCCGCTAGACGTAGACGAAGGCTTAAACGACGTGACATCAGTGCCTCCGAGCACGCTGATTGGATGAGCGGCCGTGCATGCGTCGTAGGACCAGGAAGAGGTGAGTTGGCATCGGCGATCTGGGGGGTTTCCACCCCCGATTGGGGTTCCCCAGGGGCAAGGGCCAAAACCCAGGATAGTAAAAATCCTGGGTTTTGGTACACTCCTTGTAAAAAGTATTTGCACCCTCAGAGATGCTATTTTGTTGCTACGAGATGAATATAGAAATGATTTCTAGTTAAAGTGGACCAAAACCCAGGATTTTGACTATGCTCGGTTTTGGTCCTTGCCCCCGGGGCTCCACGATCAGGAGAGGCGCCATTATCTGGGATTAGAGTGAAGCAGGAGCACTAAAAATTGGCAAAAGGTCTTCTTCATAGGCGAAGAAATTCAGGGGAAGCTAGTTAAAAATGTGGGTTTTTCACGTTCACACCTCCACTTACCTGGCCAGTCTCAACCTTGGCAAGCAGGATACTCACTGGGGAATTTCAAAGAAATCTTGCAGACATGCTGGCACCAGTCCTCTAAATGGCATTATGAAGATCACATGCATATTACACATAAACTGACCCAACATGCCATCATATCGCATACGTTTGTGGGTCTCCTGTCATTCCTGGACACTCAGAGGCTGAGATTCAGAGAAATTGGGTTGGGAGCTAAATGGGACAGCAGTGTCTCAAAGGCCACGCATGTGCTGCAGGATCGGGGAAAGGTGAGTTTGAATGGGTGACCTGGAGGGGTTTCACACAGCGAGGCATTCTGGTGCCCCAGGGGTAAGGACCAAGACCCAGGATAGTCAAAATTCTGGATTTTGTTCCACCTTAAAGCAGACCTTTATTGTCATTTAATGAAAAGCCCAAACCCTTAAAAAATGTATTCCCCCAGTATCTAAAATTAATATATATTAATATATTTATTTTTATTTTTTTCCCCACTGGGCTGCAACTCTGTTCAGGACTCTGAGATATGGGCGCCGTCATCTTGGCTCAGTAGCATCACATACTGAGGAGAGCAGGGGGGCGGGTTATAGCTGTGCTTTGCACAGACAGAGCAGAGCTGGGGTCAGGAAAAGGTCAGCAATCCGAAAATGCAGAGCGGCACAGTCAGAAGACATGGGCCACAATCTTGAATGTTTAAAGGCTCAGAAAATGTAGTAGACGCAGGTAGGATGATTTTTAATGTGGGCAATCTGTATGTACAGGGTGTGGGAAACATACAAGATAGACTCTTATTCAGGGTGAAGGTCCAGATTATTGTGGACAATCTGTATGTATGGGGGGGGGGGGAACATATAAGATAGACTCTTATTCAGGGTGAGGGTCTGGATTAATGTGGACAATCTGTATGTACGGGGGGGGGGGGGGGGCATATATAAGGTTTTTGTCCGGTTTAAAGTTGGATCATCTTAGGTTCTATAGTCAATGTGTTGGGTTTTTTTTTTCTTCTCTTTCCAAAGTTTTAGAGAGCAGAGAAGTATGTGAAGTAACTTGTTATCTAAAACAAGTTGTGATTAAAATTGAGGCTTTGTAGCGAGTCGTTTCAGTTAAATGCAGACTGATGTTGATTATCCCGCCTAGACTTCATTATAGGTTACTTGTTTTCCCGCTCTAGCTGAATTATATATAGTATATTATGCACATTACATTTCACCATTAAACGCTTGTTTTTTTTTCGGCTATTGTTTATAGCAATGAAGGTGACATCACTGAACTGCTGTCAATGATGATCCTTCTTAAAGTGGACCAAAACCCAGGATTTTTACCATCCTGGGCTTTGGTCCTTTCCCCGGGAAATCCCGATGGGGTGGCGGAACCCCCAGATTGCCGAGTACGTCACCTCTTACTGGCGCTACAGCGCATCGTGGCTGCTTGTCCCACCGCACACTCGGAGCCACTGACGTCTTGCTCCGAACGCGCTGGCGGCCGCATCCTCCGCTTCTCTCTAACTTGGAGCGTGCCCGCGCCGGACATTGACAAATGCTTGACGCGGGCACGTGCCCTGCTAGAGGGATAGCGGGGATGTCGCCGCGGCTCACGTATGCGCCGTTAGAACTGGGAAACAAGGTAAGTGTATGGAGCGAACGGGGGGGGGGGTTCACACAACGGGCCATCTTAATTTTGGATGCCCTGGGGAGAGGGAATCTATAAGATTCCCGGGCCTATCGGGGTGGGTTTTGATCCACTTTTAAGTGGTACAAAACCCAGGATTTTGACTATCCAGGGTTTCGTTCCCTGCTCCGGCGGAAAACCAAGTTGAGATGCCCCACTGTGTAAACCCCCTCAGATTGCCCAGAACAACTCATCTCTTCCCAATACTATCAGAGCCACCTTTCGTCCAATCAGAGCTGTTTGCCGTGCATATGTAATGCAGCAGACACATCCCCAGCGGAGTGCGCGCGCTCCCACCCCCGCATCTCCGTGCGACGGGAAGGGGCAGTGACCGGCATCTCAGCGGGGAAGCGGCCCGGACTGGCATGCCTATTTCCTCACCACCCTGATCGATTGTCTGCTACAGTCACAGCTGGGGGCGGGACTGATAGTGGCAGGAAACGTGCTGCAGCATGGGAGCGAGGGGGGCTAGTTAAGTAAAAGAGCATGCCCAACACTGCCCCTCAGCCCCCTCACACTAGCCCCTAGCACGGGGTAATCGGCTAGCGCGCAGTTTCTGCCAACGCGCTAGGCACGAGATGATCACTTAGGGGGTTAAATCGCTGTTCCCCAACCCTCTCCTCGAGAGCCACCAACAGGCCCGGCTTTGCAGATATCCACAAAACTACCCGGTGCAGCAACAGTGCTACCGGAGCGGTGGGCTGCCTTACTTATGGCGTCCAGGGGCAGTTGGGTAGTTGGGCGCCTTGCTCAAGAGAATTTCATTCATGTCCCGGACGTGAATAAAACCTGCAACCCTTCCTTACCTCTGGGCCAAGACTTCCCGTTATATCTCCTGGCTGACACCTTTCTACAATGAGATCCCTTTAAAGTAGACCAAAACCCAGGATTTCGACTATTCTGAGTTTTGGTCCTTGCCCCCGGGGCACCCCGATCGGGGATGCCCCGCTGTGTGACACTCTTCAGGAAGCCAAAACCAACTCGCCTCTTCCCTGCCCTACTGTGCATGCGCGACCGCTCGTCCAATCAGCGCGCTCTGCTACGCTGACTTCCCGTCGTCCAAGGCGAACGGCTCTGAGCGTGCTGACAGCTGCATCCCCCACTACCCTCTAACAGGGAGCGTGCCCATGCCGGCCATTCACAAATGCCTGGTGGGGTACGCACCCTGCGAGAGGGATAGCGGGGATGTGGCACGCACATGCGCCGTTGGACCGGGAAAAGAGGGTAAGTGTATGGGCAACCTGGGGGTTTTACACAACGGGGCATCCCGATTTTGGATGCCCCGGGAGGAGTGAATCGATCGGCCCAGGAATATTTTAGATTCCTGGGTTTTGGTCCACATGTGTTGTAAGTTGTTTGCCTCCTGGTGTAAAATGCAACTAAGAAAACGTTAGGAAAATCCTACTAGAACAGATGAGCGTTAGAGTCTTGTCCTTGCAAAAGTGCTGCAAATCTGTCAGATCCTACTGTGTACAGCCCTTGTCAGGTCACCCCACATAATTTGAATAGGATTCAGGTCCTGTCTCTCTGGCTGGGCCACTCCAAATCTTGCTGTAAAATGCAACTATGAAAATGTCAGGAAAATATTACTTGAACAGACAAGTCTTATGTGGAGTAGATCAGAATCCCTTTATATAATGGCAGCCTTGCACTGAGTCATTACAACCGCTTAGCATGATGTGTCGCATCTTTCACTTTTTGTTTTTTCTTTTGAAAAGTTCCCAAAACATTATCTTGGGAAATGTTTAGCTCCCCCGACAGTTTCCGCTTTATATTGCTATTCATTACAAATGCAGCAAAGCCCCCGTCTAGACATCAGCTTCCTGGTTATTATTTAGATTATTTTAGGACGCGTGTTTGGGTCAGCAAGCTTGTTCTTCTATTTATAACTCTAGCTTTGTCATATTTAAAGGGTAATTCCGCTTTCGATGCAAGTTTCCATTATTGTGTGCCAAAAGGATGCCCTCAAGGTGCTGAGTAGGGATGGGCAATCGCCCCCAAAGTCCTGCAAGTTTGGGCAAACCTTTAAGTGAAGGGGGAGGGAGTTGCTCCATTAGATATACAGGATTTTTTAGGGCCTGGGAACCAATTCACCTCCCAGTTTAACCCGATCATCACTGTATAATATTCATCAAACAGGCATATGAATCCTATAGAAAAACGAGGGGCCTTAGTTTGCATACATTTGCAATCGCATGTATTAAACCCCACGCCACGTCAAGGCGCCCCTATTGGTGGGGTCCCTGCTCCTATATTTGAGTGCCCAATGTTGGGACACGCAATGCAATCAAATATTTCAGAGCTACTCACCTGGGAAGCTGCCGGACTCCCTTTAGAACACTCCACAGGGAGAGATAATGGCTGAATCTCTCCCTGTGTGCGCTCATGGCAATTCAAAGTGAGAAAAGGGGGGAGGGAGTTGCTCCATTACTATTATATACACAGGATCTTTCAGGGCCTGGGAACCAATTCACCGCCCAGTTTAAAGTGGACCAACACCCAGGATTTTGACTATCCTGGGTCTTGGTCCACTTCGGTGGGGCACCCCCGATCGGGGTGCCCCGCTGTGTGAAACCCCCCCTAACCCCCCGAAAAACTCACCTCTTTCCGCTCCCAGCGCCGACGTACAAGCCTGGTCCAGGAACGTCTAAGCGGCTGCCGCCGCCGCCGCCTCCCGCGCGTCCCTTTTGACGCGCGCGCGCCCGCGTCGGCCATTCGCAGACGGCCGACGCGGGCGCGCGCACGGCTACAGGGGCGCGAGGGAGGCGGCGGCGGCCGGCCGCCGCCGAAGATCAGGTAAGGTTTTTCGGGGGTTTTGGGGGGGTTACACCCCGCGGGACATCCCGATCTCGGATGTCCCGCGGGGTGGGGGGTGATCGGCCCGGGAATCTTATAGATTCCCGGGCCGATCACCCGTGGGTGTTGGTCCACTTTAACCCTCTCATCACTGTATAATATTCAGCAAAAAGGCATATGAATCCTGTACAGAATCTAGGGGCCTTAGTTTGCATACAATTAAAGTATTAAACCCCACACTACGAACTTTGAATAAATGTTCGGGGACCTGATCCTGGTTCCTATTGAAATCAATGGGGACCCAAACTTTAGGAGGGGCGGGGTTGGCGCAGAGTGTGCAGCAGTAAATGTGCTGCTCTAACTCGTCCAGATCCTCTATCAGTGTCAGGGGCGTTTTAATTTGGCCCCAGATGGGGCTACAAAAAGATGGCTGCCGGCTTCCATGAGTGCAGACACTTCTAGTGGGTATGTGGGTGGACAAATAGGTAGGAAGTTGGGCGTTTAGGCAACTGGGCTGTCAGGTTAGGTAGGAGGGTGGGTGAATAGGTAACTGGGTGGCAGGCATGTAGGTGGGTGGATGGATGAGTAGGTGGCTAGGCGGTCAGACAGGTTGGTAGGGGGGCAGACAGGTGGTTAGGTAGGCAGGTGGGTGGGTGAATAGGTAGCTGGGTGGCAGGCATGTAGGTGGGTGGACGGACGAGTAGGTGGCTGGGCAGTCAGACAGGTTGGTAGGGGGGGCGGACAGGTGGTTAGGTGGGCATGCTGTGGCATCGCCGCTGAAGCTGCTGAAAATCACCTCATCCCCCGATCCTCTTCATCAGCAGAAGCAGCGTTTTAATTTGTCTCCAGATGGGGCTACAAAAAGATGGCCGCCGGCTTCCATGAGTGCAGACACTTCTAGTGGCCAGGCAGGTAGGTATGTGGGCGAACAGAGGAAGGAAGTTGAGCGACTGGGCTGTCTGGTAGGGAGGAGGGTGGGTGAATAGGTAGCTGGGCGGCAGGCATGTAGGTGGATGGACGGACGAGAAGGTGGCTGGGCGGTCAGACAGGTTGGTAGGGGGGCGGACAGGTGGTTAGGTGGGCAGGTGGGTGGATAGGTGGGCATGCATTAGCGGCACCGCTAAAGCTACCGAAAATCACCTCCGCCCAATCCTCTTCATTAGCAACAGCAGCACTTTAATTTGGCCCTAGCTGGGGCTACAGAAGGATGGCCGCCGGCTCCCATGAGTGCAGACACTTCTAGTAGCCAGGGAAGTAGTAGGTAAGTGGACGAACAGATGGGTAGAAAGTTGGGCGTTTAGGCGACTGTTCTGTCAGGTAGGTAGGAGGGTGGGTGAATGGGTAGCTGGGGCGGCAGGCATGTAGGTGGGTGGACGGATGAGTAGGTGGCTGGGCGGTCAGACAGGTTGGTAGGGGGGCGGACAGGTGGTTAGCTAGGCAGGTGGGTGGATAGGTGGGCATTCGGTAGCAGCGCCGCTGAAGCAACTGAAAATCACCTCAGCCCAGATCCTCTTCATCAGCAGCAGCGGCGTTTTAATTTGGCCCCAGATGGGGCTACCAAAAGATGGCCATCCGCTTCCATGAGTGCAGACACTTCTAGTCTCTGCTGCATGTACGAGTCTGTGGAAATGTTACATTTTAGTTTCTGAAGCAAGGGGTGTTCCTGTCTCTCCTTCCTGTCTGCTTTTATTTCAGTTTCTTCTTGGTTTACAGGCATCAAAGGGGCTTTTGTGCCGCTTTGAGGATGATGCCTGAGAGGGGTGTATGCAATGGCCCACATGGCCATGGTGAGATTTTAGACTGGTGGCCTGCTTTAAAGACCTTAATTAGGGATTTTCACTATCCCGGGTTTTGGTCCTTCCCCCAGTTTGGCTGTGTGAGAACGCTGGGCAGACTCGCCTCTCCTCGAGCCAACTGTGGAGACGCTGCTGCTCATCCAATCAGCTTCTCCGGCCATGCATATTAAACCGGACCTTCAGCATGATTGATTTAATGAAAAGCCCAAACCCTTAAATAACTATTCCCCAGCATCTAAAATTAATATATTTTAAGTTTTTAATCACTTATTATTCTTTCCCCCACTGGGCTGCAACTCTGTTCAGGACTCTAGGATACGGGCGCCGCCATCTTGACTCAGAAGCATCACATACTGAAGAGAGAAGAGGGGGGTAAAGTACCGGGGGGGGGGGGGGGGGTTATATCTGTGCTTTGCACAGACAGAGCTAGGGTCAGGGAAAGGACAGCAATTCCAGAATGCAGAGCGACACAGTCAGAAGACACTTCCTGTTTGCAGGCTGCCTGATGCTCCATGAGCCACCATCTTGGATGTTTAAAGACTCTTAACATGCAGTAGATGCAGGTAGGATGATTTTTAATGTGGGCAATCTGTATGTACAGGGTGTAGGAAACATACAAGATAGGCTCTTATTCAGGGTGAAGGTTCGGATTAATGTGGGCAATCTGTATGTACAAGGTGGAAACATATAAGATAGGCTCTTATTCAGGGTGAGGGTCCGGATTAATGTGGGCAATCTGTATGTACAGGGCAGGGGAAACATACAAGATAGGCTCTTATTCAGGGTGAATGTCCAGATTAATGTGAGCAATCTGTATGTACGGGAGGAAACATACAAGATAGGCTCTTATTCAGGGTGAAGGTTCGGATTAATGTGGGCAATTTGTATGTACAAGGTGGAAACATATAAGATAGGCTCTTATTCAGGGTGAAGGTCCGGATTAATGCCCGGCAAGAGAAGATGAAATCCCTAGCTGCACATACGAGTGGTGCGCGGCATCACTCCCTCCCTCTGGCTGTGTGCGGCCACACAGCCATTCAGTTGCCGGAAAAGGATGCGAGTAATGGCAGCCGCGCGTGGGTTTGGGAGAAAGGTAAAAACTTTGGGCGTTTCACACAGCATAGCAACCCAGTTCGGGATGCCCCGTGGAAAGTGAGTACGCCGGCCCTGGAGTCTCATTCATACACTAACCCTTCCCTTCTAGGAACAAAGTTCCGCAACAATCTCCTTCTCTGAATTTTTCCATGATCAGGGAAACTCCCGTGAGAATTCCACCTTCATTATTTTCAGAAATAACTGTTCACACCTGCGAGTCGGCCTGTAAATAACTAGAGATGGATATTGATCGTGGAAAGTTCCGGAGCTGCGGGCGCGCCTGTATTTCCGTAATACACCTTGACATGTCATGAAATATGGAAACTGGCTTCACTACCCCCCCCAAAAATAAGCCTCGCTAAGCCATCTGGAAACACAGGGATGATTGGTGATCTCTCCAAACATCTGCTGCCGGGTCCATCAGCGCAGCCATTAAAGGGGACGTTCACTGTAAAAAGGTTTTCGTCATGTAGAACTTCATTGCCAGCATCCATTTTACTTCAGGCCATCAGAGTAATTCGGTAACAATAGGGTTAATCCCTCGGCCGAAGGGCGTGGACTGCAAGACAAAGGCGTGGCTCCTCCTCCCGGCCTATATCCTTCCGGCTGACTTCCTCCAATCCAGTTACTTTCTTGCAGTTGGAACTGGACTGCAAGGGTGTATCTGAACTCCTCCCCTATTTATTCTTTGTTTTTATAGATTATGCCTTGGAAGTGGGGGTATTGGAAACCCTGACTGTCTTCCTGACCCCTTACACCCCTTTGATCTGAATGGACCCACAATGCCTCCTCAGCTATACTGTATACTGATCAGGATGGTAAGGGTAAGCGCCAGGTTCTTGGAGCGCTTTGAGGTGTCATTGGCACTTTGGGCTAAAGACTTTCATTTAAAAAGCATTGCAGGTTTTTGTCTGGTGAGCCTGATTGGGGGTGACCAGGGGAATTATTTTCCCCTTTAATTGTGCTTTCCCTTGTGTTAATGGTGTGTTTTTACTTGCTGTAAAATTCAAAATTTGAGCTCCTTTAAGGGGGCAGGACGGCTTCCTTCCACAGGCAGCAGGGAAAGATTGTTGTCCCAGCCATCGGCTTTGGATGATTTTCGGTTTGGCTGAGAGGTTCTCCTCCGGCTCATAGCGCTTCTTGCCGACCGCCAGCTTTGGATAATTTTTGGATTGGCTGAGAGGTTCTCCTCCGGCTCATAGCGCTTCTTGCTGACCGCCAGCTTTGCATCATTTTCGGTTTGGCTGAGAGGTTCTCCTCCGGCTCATAGCACTTCTTGCCGACCGCCAGCTTTGGATTATTTTCGGTTTGGCTAAGCGGTTCTCCTCCGGCTCATAGCGCTTCTTGCCGACCGCCAGCTTTGGATCATTTTTGGCTTGGCTGAGAGGTTCTCCTCTGGCTCATAGCGCTTCTTGCCGACGGCCAGCTTTGGATCATTTTTGGCTTGGCTAAGCGGTTCTCCTCCGGCTCATAACGCTTCTTGCCGACCGCCAGCTTCGGATCATTTTCGGTTTGGCTAAGCGGTTCTCCTCCGGCTCATAGCGCTTCTTGCCGACCGCCAGCTTTGGATCATTTTCGGTTTGGCTAAGCGGTTCTCCTCCGGCTCATAGCGCTTCTTGCCGACCACCAGCTTTGGATAATTTTTGGCTTGGCTAAGCGGTTCTCCTCCGGCTCATAGCGCTTCTTGCCGACGGCCAGCTTTGGATCATTTTTGGCTTGGCTGAGAGGTTCTCCTCCGGCTCATAGCGCTTCTTGCCGACCGCCAGCTTTGGATCATTTTCGATTTGGCTGAGAGGTTCTCCTCCGGCTCATAGCGCTTCTTGCCGACCGCCAGCTTTGGATCATTTTTGGCTTGGCTGAGAGGTTCTCCTCCGGCTCATAGCGCTTCTTGCCGACGGCCAGCTTTGGATCATTTTTGGCTTGGCTAAGCGGTTCTCCTCCGGCTCATAGCGCTTCTTGCCGACCGCCATCTTTGGATTATTTTCGGTTTGGCTAAGCGGTTCTCCTCCGGCTCATAGCGCTTCTTGCCGACCGCCATCTTTGGATGATTTTCGGTTTGGCTGAGAGGTTCTCCTCCGGCTCATAGCGCTTCTTGCCGACCGCCAGCTTTGGATCATTTCTGGCTTGGCTAAGCGGTTCTCCTCCGGCTCATAGCGCTTCTTGCCGACCGCCAGCTTTGGATCATTTTTGGCTTGGCTGAGAGGTTCTCCTCCGGCTCATAGTGCTTCTTGCCGACCGCCAGCTTTGGATAATTTTTGGCTTGGCTGAGAGGTTCTCCTCCGGCTCATATCGCTTCTTGCCGAGCTCCAGCTTTGGATAATTTTTGGCTTGGCTAAGCGGTTCTCCTCCGGCTCATAGCGCTTCTTGC
This sequence comes from Gastrophryne carolinensis, assembly GCA_027917425.1. Taxonomy (NCBI): domain Eukaryota; kingdom Metazoa; phylum Chordata; class Amphibia; order Anura; family Microhylidae; genus Gastrophryne; species Gastrophryne carolinensis. Next base: position 472,907,216 of record CM051237.1, on the reverse strand, counting down.
CGACAGCCAGCTTTGGATCATTTTCGGTTTGGCTGAGAGGTTCTCCTCCGGCTCATAGCGCTTCTTGCCGACCGCCAGCTTTGGATCATTTTTGGCTTGGCTAAGCGGTTCTCCGGCTCATAGCAATTCTTGCCGACAGCCAGCTTTGGATGATTTTCGGCTTGGCTGAGCGGTCTTTTGCCTTCAAATGGATCAAAACTCTCTCGTTTTTTTTTTTTTCTCTGGCCCTGGAGTCTGAAGGTCCCGCTTTATAAAATCCCAAGGCACATGCAAAGGCTGTGGCAGCATCCCTATAGCTGCTGCTTGCTCCTTCCTCCTCCTAGAGATCTCATAGTCCCAAATATTGGAATCGGAGTTTAAAATATTGGGATGTATCATTTCTCCCTCCTGCTAAGAATAACAAGATGAGGAACAGGCAAGTCGAGAGTCACCGCACTCCTAGCGATAAAAGGCTGAGTAGGTGGGCGCATGATTAGCGGAGACACCGCAGATCCAGGTCCAACAAATAACCAGCACTCCAAGTCGATCTTCATAGATCAATGAATTCAAATATGTATTCAAATATCAGAACATCACATAGTATTGTCAACGTTTCGGGGGTAAAGCAGGGACCCCCTTCATCAGGACAGATGGAAAAAACAAGAACATCATGCAAGGACCGTTTTTAACTGAAGTAGGGCCAATAGGAACATTGCTAAAGTCCCCAGCGGTGTGGCCGACATACAGATCGGGCATTGCAGGCGGGCACAGCCACGGGGTGGCTACTAGGTATATGACTTATTACTGCATCTTTTGTATTCGCATTACATGCTGCGCATTTCACCATTTTCACTTTAACCTTCCACTATGTGCAGGGCCTTGGGGACAAACCGCTGACGTCCTTGATGTAAGAAGCATTGTGATTAGACGTCAAAGAGTTCCCCAATGCCTAGGGGCGTGCAGAAGGGCCCGGTGCCTGTGTAGCCTTTAGAGACAGTGCTTGGGCCTCCAAGCCCTGGTCTACCAGCCCCACATAACTGGTGCCCTGGCTGGTTTTGCTGGAGAGGGGGAGAGGGACCCCACACCTTGTTTGACCAACACCCAGGATTTTGACTATCCTGGGTTTTGGTCCACTTCGGTGGGGCACCCCGATCGGGGGTGCCCCGCTGTGTGAAACCCCCCAGAAAGCCCCAAAAACTCACCTGTCCCTGCTCCCACATGACCGTTGCAGCCAATCCCCGCCGACGGACAAGCGTGCGCGCCTGCCGCCGCCTCCCGTGCGTCACTTTTACAGGGAGCGGGTGCGCGCCCTGCTAGAGGGATGCGCGAGCAGCGGCGGCTCGCGCATGCGCCGCTGGATCAAGGAGCAGGTAGGGATTTAGGGGCTTTCTGGGAGGTTTCACACAGCGATCGGGGTGCCCCGCAGGCCCGATGCTGATCGGCCCGGGAATCTTATAGATAACCGGGCCGATCAGCATCGGGTGTTGGTCCACTTTAAGGGTTTAACTCTTGATAGTGAAAAGCACGATCGTGAAAAAATGATCCAATGAAAAAAAAAAATCCATATGTATATGCTGGATGGCGGGAGGAGGGGTCACTTATACACCCTGCAATTAGCTGTGATTCATTAAAAAAAATCCCCCGGCTAATGTGATGAGCCATGAAATTACTATAGCTCTTTTTTTTTTTTATTTTAGTCTCTCGTACTGGTGATTCACGCTTGTGTTGTGAATACTTTATTTTTTTTTTTTCTTTCTTTCCATTGAATCACTGCTGAGCAAACAGCCAGTCACTGATTTCTATGAAGGCCGTTTGGCTCAGCCAGAGCGGAGAGGTAGCGGAACATGTCGCACGCCGAGCTCCCTGTCCTCCATAAATCCGACGCTTCCTCCCATGCTGACTTGCGCTGCATATACCGGAAAAATGGGCTCACTGCTGGCCGATTCCCACGCTGCTGATTCTTACGGCTCTCGTATCCCGTTTGTGATGTCAGAAATGGAAAATAATATTTGTTAAAGCGGACCTTCACCCTGAATAAGAGCCTATCTTATGTGTTTCCCCCCTGTACATACAGATTGCCCACATTAATCCGGACCTTCACCCTGAATAAGAGTCTATCTTATATGTCCCCCCCCCCCCCCCCCCCCCCGTACATACAGATTGCCCACATTAATCCGGACCGGATCTTATTTGTTTCCCACACCCTGTACATACAGATTGCTCATATTAAAAATCATTGTACCTGCATCTACTGCATGTTATGAGCCTTTAAACATCCAAGATGGCGGCTCAGGCGTCAGGCAGCCTGCAAACAGGAAGTGTCTTCTGGCTGTGTCACTCTGCATTCTGGGAATGCTGTCCTTTTCCTGACCCCAGCTCTGTTCAGCTATAACCCACCCCCTGTACTTTATCCCGCTCGCCTCTCCTCAGTGTGTGTGATGCTTCTGAGTCAAGATGGCGGCGCCCGTATCCTTGAGTCCTGAACAGAGTTGCAGCCCAGCGGGGGAAAGAATAATAAGTGATTAAAAACGTAAAATATATATTTTACGGAATCGTTTTTTTATGGGTTTGGGCTTTTCATTATATCATGCTGAAGGTCTGGTTTAAAGCGGAACAAAACCCACCAGCGGCCGGCATTGAATCTAAAAGATTCCAGAATGGGATGCTGGATTTTCTCTGGGGCGTCCCGATTCAGGCTATGTGAAACCCTCAAGGACGACCGTAAAAACTCAACTTTCCATGCTCCAATGGTGCACTGGCGGGCTCTCGTCCAATGAGAGCTTTTCTGTTCCCTGGGGCATCCAAAATTGGGATGGCCCCCCGCTGTGTAAAACCCCCAAAAACGTACTGTTTCCACATTTGGCGCATGTGCTCAGCCTGAGAGAGACATCTGCCTCTTTCAGCAGATGGCTCTCATTGTTTTGAATGAGGAGCATGCGCTGGCACGTTCCCACGCATGAGGCCAGGGATGCGGCAGCGCGCTTTCCCCATTTAAAACAATGAGAGCCGCCTGCCGAAAGAGGTAAACTCTGCAATTGGCTCTCATTGGCTGAGTGCACGCATTGTTGGAACGTGAAAGAGGTGAGTTGTTTGGGGATTTCTGGGGGGTTTCACACAGCAGAGCATCCCAATTTGGGATGGCCTTGAGTCTAAAAGATTCCAGGGCTTGCAACTGGATTTTCCCCAGGGCATCCCGATTCGGCCTGTGTGAAACTCCCAAGAATGCCCGTAAAAACTCCACTTTCCACACTCCAACGGTGCACTCCCAGGCTCTTGTCCAATGAGAGCTGCTGTGTTCCATGGGGCATCCCAAATTGGGATGGTCCCCTGCTGTGTGAAACCCCCCCCAAAACTTAACGGTGCCACGCTCTTAGGGCGCATGCGCTCAGTCAATGAAAGCCATTTGCTGAATGTACCTCTTTAGGCTGGCGGCTCTCATTGATTTGAGTGGGGAGCATGTGCTGCCACATCCTGTGCACAAGGCAGGGGATGTGGCCACACTCTCTCCCCATTCAAAACAATGGGAGCCGTCTGCCTCAAGAGGTACATTCAGCAAATGGCTTTCATTGTCTGAGCGCACGCATCGTTGGAACGTGAAAGAGGTGAGTTGTTTGGAGCTTTCTGGGGGGTTTCACACAGCAGAGTATCCCAATTTGGGATGGCCTTGAGTCTAAAAGATTCCAGGGCTTGCCACTGGATTTTCCCCAGGGCATCCCGATTCGGCCTGTGTGAAACCCTCAGTGATGCCCGTAAAAAAACTCAACTTTCCACGCTCCAATGGTGCATTCGTGGGTTCTCGTCCAGTGAGCGCTTTTCTGTTCCCTGCGGCATCCCAAATTGAGATGGCTCAGCTGTGTGAAACCCCCCACAAAGCCCCAAAAAAACGTACTGTTTCCACTTTCTTATGGTGCATGAATTTGGCTCTTTTGGCAGGTGGCTCCCATTGTATTGAATGAGGAGCATGTGTGCACTAGGCCAGGGATGTGGCCACACACTCTCTCCATTCAAAACAATGAGAGCCTTCTGCCGAAAGAGGTAAACTCTGCAAATGGCTCTCATTGGCTGAGTGCATGCGTCCTTGGAACGTGAAAGAGGGGAGTTGTTTGGCGCTTTCTGGGGAGTTTCACACAACAGAGTATCCCAATTTGGGATGGCCTTGAGTCTAAAAGATTCCAGGGCTGGTGTCATGAATCAAGGGGGTTTTATGCCTTAATCCAGACCGGATTTTGATCGTACTACAAACGATCGTTACACACAGATGTTTTTGGGCACCTGGCCCTACTATACAGCAATAAAGTCACACTGGTAGCGATGGGCAAGCACACAGGGCACAAGATTTAGCACACATACAGTGTCTCTTCTAAAGGTTAGTGAGTTAGTCCACTTTATAAATTTTTAAAATTTAATTCACCCATAAGGGGCAGTGCATGTAAAACAAAGATGTACAATAAAAATAACAGACATACAGTATACGGCAATATGCTTATAAAATAACAGGGAGAAATAACAGAGATCTTTACCTTTTTTGAAGATAATGTCTTGTGAGGGGTACACAGAAAGCAATGATAACAAGCCTACTTATTGGAAGCAATCCCCTGGCATGTCATGTCTTCTGTCCCCAACTCTCCCATTTTTAAACTGATTATTGGGGCGGGCAGAATGCTGTATGCAGCCAATCATGTGTCCGGGGCGTTTCATTGCAAAAGTTATGAAAAGATGTGTATCATACGTCTCGTTCACTGGTTTGTACTAAGTAGATGTCAACTACCACATGTGGAGGTGTGATGTGACTTCGCCAGGAAACATATTTAGCATATGGCTGCAAATTGGCTTGAAGATGAAAACCTATTTAGCTGGACAGTGGCTTGTCATAGGTAAATGCCCCCCTGTTGGTAACTGCAGACAAATGTGCTGGGAGCCTTGTAATTGACAAGTCTTTGACAAGCATATATTTCATATCTCATCACATCCCTTTCATATCTCATCACAGCCGGCCTCTGGATTTTCCCTGGGTCATCCCGATTCAGGCTGTTTCCTGTACTGATCTCATTTTTATCTTACTCTTGCTCTCCATACTATCTTGCCTTGGCTTTTTTCCCGTACCTTTTATTTTTTTGATTCCTTATACAGTAATTGGGTAGTAATTAGCAAATGAAATAAATTGCCATTTCTATTCCTTTTAGCAAACACAAAATCCCGCAGCCACGAGTTTGCTGAGAAGAACTCGCTTGAGAAGTTTGAATATGTCCTTCATCCTAGAACGACAGGATTTACATTCATTGTCAATCGTTTAAAAGAAGGTAATTTTTTCTTTTTTTTTAATTTCTTGTTTTTTCTTTACCGTAACAAGTATTTTAAAATGTGTTGTAGATAGATATTTGTGTTTATTTCTAGTATCTCATTGTCTTACATTATTGTGCTATTCTTATCTAATAGTAATCATAAATTCCCTAATCTGATACCGTATTTTTCGCCCTATAAGACGCACCTGCCCATAAGACGCACCTAGGATTTGGGGAAGGAAAACTAGAAAAAAAAATATTCTAAGCCAAATGTTGTGCTAAAACACCCAAATACAGACAGTGTGGCGTTCCCCCATCCCATTCCCATAGGCAGTGTGGCATTCCCCCCTTCCTACTCCCCATAGGCAGTGTGGAATCCCCCCCATCCCATTCCCCATATAGTCAGTGTGGCATCCCCCCTCCCATTGCCATATAGGTAGTGTGGCATTTTCCCCCTCCATTCCCCATATAGGCAGTGTGGCACCCCCCTCCATTCCCCATATAGGCAGTGTGGCACCCCCCTCCATTCCCCATATAGGCAGTGTGGCACCCCCCTCCATTCCCCATATAGGCAGTGTGGCATTCCCCCCTCCCATTCCCCATAGGCAGTGTGACACCCCCCTCCCATTCCCCAGTTAGGCAGTGTGGCATCCCCCCCTCCCATTACCTGTATAGGTAGTGTGATATCCCCCCTCTTCCATTCCCTGTATAGGTAGTGTGGCATCCCCCCTCTTCCATCCGCCTATAGGTAGTGTGGCATCCCCCCCCTTCCATCCCTGTATAGGTAGTGTGGCATCCCCCCCCTTCCATCCCTGTATAGGTAGTGTGGCATCCACCCCCCTTTCATTCTCCTTATAGGCAATAGCAAATAAAAACTCACCTTTAAATCCTTCCCGCTGTCCCCGCCGTCTTCACACACAGACACACACAGCGGTGGGCGTGGCCGACGCTCGAGCATCGGCCACGCCCACCGCTGTATAGTCCGGGTGTCTCTGTCTGCTGGGGCCGTTGAGAAGTGACAGGAACAGTGCGAGCGGCAGAGGTATCGCCGCTCGCACTGTCCCTGTCACTTCTCCACGCCCACTGCTGCATAAGGCCGTGTGTCAGAGAGGAAGCGATGGCGGCAGCTGTACCTGCCGCCTCCTCCGCAGTGCCAGCACATACAGGCGCCGCGGAGGAGGCGGCAGATACAGCTGCCTCCGCCGCTTCCTCGCTCTGCAGCGCCAGCACACACGGTGAACACCCGGCCTTGGTATAGTGGTGGCCGTGGCCGATGCTCAAGCCGCTGCCTCCGCCGCTTCCGGGACAGCGTGAGCGATGGAGAGGTGAGTAAACTCTTCCCTTTTTATTTATTTTTTTCCAGCATTCGCCCGATAAGGCGCACTGACATTTTCCCCCCATTTTGGGGGAAAATAAGCGCGTCTTATAGGGCGAAAAATACGGTACTTGCGTGCTAAATGAAACCTTACTGTCATAGATGCATTAAAATGGACCTAAATCATTCCTGACAACTCTATACCACATAGAGAACAACAAAAGATGGGGGCCCTAGACCCGCCCCCTATTTCCCCACTCACCACCGCACACTGAGATGTAAATACAATAATTTGTATAAAAATATATAAGGCTTAAGAAGTAATTAAAAAAAAGAAAAAAAACATGGAAGGACACATTAAAAAACATTAAGACAAAACAAAACGCTGGAGGAGGGACCCATAACAATGGCTTGTATTGTTGCCCAATAGGGATAAATAAATATATCAAATAAGATTAATTAGTTAATTCAAATACAGATGGCGAGTTAGACCTCTTATGTGAAGCCAAAATATACATATAAAGTGCTAAGGTGCTGGCATTTGCCATTAAGTAAATACTGTGAAAAAAGACACATGAAGCAATACTAATAAAACCTAAACAAAAAAACAGTGAATTCATCAAAAACCTTCAAGCATATAAAAATAAAGTGCAAAGTGCCAAGTGTCAGCTGATCAAAAACCGGTACTAGCCGCCATAGTTCAATCCGAAAACCATATATTAACATATGAGTAAAGGATTACATCACCAATCAGAAACGCCTCAAGGGCCCCCGCACAGCAGCCCAACACCGACGCGTTGCGTGGCCAATTGCCACTTCGCCAGGGTGAGACAACTCTATACCAAGGAGGGTTCAAGTACACAAGGACCCGAACCCTAATTTTATTTAAACCGGACCTTCAGCATGATTCAATGAAAACCCTTAAAAAAAACTGTTCCCCAGCATCTAAAATGAATATATTTTAAGTTTTTAGTCACTTATTCTTTTCCCTGCTGGCCTGCAACTCTGTTCAGGACTCTAGGATATGGGTGCCGTCATCTTGACTCAGAAGCATCACACTTACTGAGGGGAGAAGAGCGGGATATAGTACAGGAGCTGTGCTTTGTACAGACAGAGCAGAGCTGCAGTCAGGGACAGGACAGCAATCCCAGAATGCAGAGCAGCACAGTCAGAAGGCACTTCCTGTTTGCAGGCTGCCTGATGCTCCATGAGCCGCCATCTTGGATGTTTAAAGACTCAGAATAGACAATAGATGCAGGTAGGATGATTTTTTATGTGAGCAATCTGTATGTACAGGGTGTGGGAAACATATAAGATAGACTCTTATTCAGGGTGAAGGTCCGCTTTAAGCAGTTCCTTGCTTCGTCTCTGCTCTGCTCTGTCTGATGTAGGACCCGGATACGGCTAAGCACTGCAATTCCACATGCCCCTGTTATGGGTCTCATACGTGTGCCACTGTCATAGTACCACGGTACAAAATGTAATTATCATCTTAATATTGGGCATTTTAGAATTGGGGTGCGGGGCAGCCTTGGGGCCTTTGGGGTGTGCAACGGCAGAATGGCGGAGGTTCCACACAACGGGGCATCTCGATTTAGATTCCAGGGGAGGAAGTGCTGGGATTTGTTCTGCTTTTAAGTTGCCCACCCCAGCTGATTTCCTATCCCTGGAGCATCCCAATCTGTGATACCCTCCTGTGTGACACCCCCTGGGATCTCTGCCATACCCACTATGCAAGCAATTCCACCCCTGGGTTTTGGTCCCCTTTACAGGGGCATCTTAATTTGGGATGCCCCTGTTTGTGAAAGAACCTTCCTGGTTGGCGATCCCACAGTGCATTCACCAGTTCCAGGAAAGTAATGAACAAAAGAAGGGGGGTCACCCACAGGGGCATCCAAAATCAGGAGGATCTAGATTCTGTTAGACTCTGAGGTCAGGTTTAAAGGGGTTTGGTGGGCTTCAAAGTAGACCAAAACTAGAGCTTGGGTCTAAACAGCATGATCCTTAGGGGGCATCCAAAATAGTGATGTCTTTCAGTGATGTGGTGCGACTCTTTACCACAAAGGGGCCCACTGAGACCATGCCAAGGGCCCACATAAACCTGGAGCCGGCCCTGATGGGGTGGATTAGGACTGTATAGGTCCCGTCCTATATGGTCCTACAAGTCTCAGTTGCGTCTTTGGTGCGGGGGAGAAAGGGCTGATGCCCTACTCCCTCTTCCTGCCTTTTTTTCCGGCGGAACCCCTGTGTACTTTCCAGAGGTGGTTCTGTGACGCAGATTCTGGAGAGGCGGCGGGATGGCTGGCCACTCTAGGGGCACGCTCAAGCGCAGCAGCGTGGTTTTCCGGGAGTGGTGTATGTGCTTGTGACGCAGCTGGGTTTCCAGGAACTGGCTGTATCTGCCCCTTTCCTTCTTCTTGCCAATGTCCAGCTGAATGTTGCAGAGCGCACAATGAAGTCATCAGTGGCGCGACCAAGCGCATACGCTGCTCAACAGCTATGCTAATTACGAGAAGGTGGAGGGGGGTGGAGAACGGAATCACCTGCAAGATCTAGAGCTTATAAAGAGGCAGCAGAGGAAGGAGAAGTCTTCCACCTTGTCAGCCAGTGGCTCGGAGGCCGGGCAGGTACACTGAGGAGATTGTCCAGGTAGGATTGTGTCCATGTTGCCTGAAAAAAAATCAGGTGCTGTTTTTTGGTATTTTCTTTCTCTGTGAAGGGTCTGTTTTCTTTGGCATTTCTGGTTGCTTTTTAGGCAAAACCTAAGAAGACTAAAGTAAAGTCCTCACCTAGACTATGGGCGGTGTGCTCTCCGAAACGTATACAAAAACCCCTAATTCCTGCACAAATAGGAAGAGGAAGGGACCCTGCACCACTGTGTTCAATTTAAATAGGTGCTGGCAAAGGACACCTTTAATAAAGGATGTTACAATGAATACAATAAATCTATGTGTGGGTTACCAAATAAATCCACCGCACACTATAAGAAGTATATTAAAATTCTATATTTTATTTGAGTTAAGCACGAGTTATACACTACAAACATGGATGACAAACATTTAAAAAGCCCCTTTTGTTTTGGGGCGGACAGATCTCTAATGCTATGATCTCTCCAGGAATAATAAGGATGTTCCCTATATCAAAAAGATATTTATCTGTGCAACTATATGGTGCCAAGAAAATGTATATATACCATTCAGTGCTTATGAAAGTGACAGTGACAGTGCTATTCAAGAAAAGATTAAAAGTGCCAAGTGCTAATATAAAGTGACCAGTGCTTTTTAACTTATATGTCTTATACAATAGTGCATAAAATTAATAGTGCCATAATAATAAATGACCCGGGAACTAATACGGTTATAATTACATCACCCGATAATGGCCAGAGCCGTCCGTCCACATTTACTCCTGAAAAATAGGGTTATGCAAAAGATTTAATAGTAAATGTTCAGTCTCATGTAGATCGTACGTTTCAGTCTCGTGTAAGACATTTCACTCTTTCCAGCAGATTATTCCTCAGTTAGCTTCCCAGGCAGGGCCTCGGGGGTTCGGATAATTTTACGATCAGTCGCTCATGCGGACTCCGAGTCCGATTCAGAAAATTCTGAATTGGCTGAAGCTGAATCTTTAGCATCAGGGTCAAAACTAAAAGGAAGGTTAAGATTAGCACCTGAGGATTCGGAAGATTTGCTGTCTCTAGTAAGGTACACCTTGAAAATTCCCAAGGACAATGTAGAAATGACTACGAGGATGAAAGACGGGTGACAGATCTTTCCAATTCATAAATATTTATTGGGGTTGAGGATCAGTGGACATTTCCAGATAAGAACCCCTTTATCCCCAAAACTAGCATAAATACAAAAATTCCTAAAATAGTTTTGGTCTCAAAATTATCAAACCCTTACCCTTCCTTTTGAGGACTCGGCTTGCTTAAAAGATTGAGCAAAGGGGGTAGGAGCAGCTCCATCAATATTATTTATACAATATTATCAACATTATTATTCAGGGCCTGGGAACCAATTTACCGCCCAGTTTAACCCTCTCATCATCCGCACCAAACATGTCTAGCTATGTGGAAAGACAGAGATTTGGTTGCACATATCTGCAGATACATGTGGAAGCCACACTGCCCCGGCAAGGCACTCTGTGTTTAGTGTGGTCCCTACTCTTATTTTTGAGTACCCAAAGTTGGGACATGTAATGCAGCCAGAGCTACTCACCTGGGAAGCTGCCGGCCTCCCTTTAGAACACTCCACAGGGAGAGATCCATGGTGGCTGAATCCCCCCCTGTGTGTGTTCATGGCAATTCAAACTGAGCAAAGGGGGTGGGAGCAGCTCCATCAATATTATTTATACAATATTATCGACATTATTATTCAGGGCCTGGGGACCAATTTACCGCCCAGTTTAACCCTCTCATCATCATCTGCTTAAAAGACCCCTTAGACAAGAAAATGATGTCCCTTTAAAAGGGAATGGACTTATGCTGCTGCTTTAAAACTTATGTTGGGCTTGGCTAGGTCTATATTTGGTTAAAGGAATTACAGGGCCACACTGGGGCAGGCACTTCTCCAGAAACCATGTTAATAAAATTTGCTGGTTCTCAAAACTGCAGCTGATTTTTTGGCTAATGCCCCAGCAGAAGCAGTCCGTTTAACCACTGCCCCTATCGCTATCCCTTTCCAACTCTTCAAGGCGTGCTTTATGGCTGAGGGCTTGGGATGGTGAAATTGGGGCAAAAATGAGACCTTGTGGTCTTCCCTTTGATGGAGAGAACTTGTTTGGGAAACACCTTACTTTCTGAGGCTTCTGCATCCAAGAAAGTGTTTCCAACAGAGAAGACACCATATATATGTAAGAGACATTTTTGTCATTTTAGGAAAACAAGACAATATCAACTTATTGACCCCTGGGGGTCAGCCAAACAGGGTCAGTTTTATAAGAAGCCCAGAGGATTCCTTGCTCCAGGGTCCAGTGATCAATCTTCCACCTCTCAGTCTAACCAATGATGCCAGACCTGGGGAAAAATAACACAAAATCTTTGGATTCCAGACCTAATAAAAAATGGGTACAGAATAGAATTCCTGGAAATGCCGCAAGATTACTTTGTGGTGCATGCCTACCCATCTTCAATCCGTAGTCCTTCAAGAAAATTTGTACTGCCAAGTTTGGTCTTTTTTTTCCACAAGGGTTCCTAACTCATTCAACCCGGTTTCTGGTCCCAAAGAAAAAAAATTAATTCTACTGGTCCAGTTCAAAAAAATTCAAAATGGAATCGGTAGACTCTGCCATAAAAATTATCCAAAAAGGCGCTTATCTAGCTTCCATAGATCTCGGGGATGCTTACTATCATATTCCCATTCACCCCGGTAATGGTGTTTCCATGAGTCTTTTATGACGGGCTGCCATAATTCCTGCACTTGGAACACCCTGTGAGTAATCTGTAAGTACTGAGGAAATGGGGTGGGTTTTTTTTGTAGGGTCATCAAGTGCTTCCTTTCCTGAGGGGTGGCAGGAGCAGTCTCCAGGGACCCACCATGAAAGACTCATAGAAACACCATTACTGATAGGTGTAAATAAATGTTTTCCAGTCTCTATTCCTAATCCCCATTTAGATTAACTGCTGGATGATCACTAATAAACATCAGAGAAGGCTTGGGTCTAAATGAGGCTGGGCTCCTAGACTTTTTTTTTTTAATTTTTTCAAGTCATTTATATTACTGGTTTGTTTTTCATGCACTAGGGGCAAAATGGAGGAGTTAGGGGTAGGGTTGGGGGAGAAATGAAGGAGTTGGATTCATAGAGGACCTGGGGCTTTGGCTTACCAACTCCACAACCCTGACCAAAATCCCCTTACCTTTGAGCAGCCAGTGTATTCTAAGTATGTCACACACCCCGCTTCAAGATATCCATAACATGTGGTAATACCGACCTGAAGTGGGCATTCCTGCAGAGATGATAGCAAAAAAGAAAGCCCCTCCCTGATCCATAAATACCTGGGACCTCCCACTCATTACCCAGTTTTCCATCTCTGCAGACGGCGAGCAAGTCAGAAGATGATGGCTCCTCCTTGCACAGGGGGATTTCAGGTAGCCGGGATGACTCCCGGCCCACTATTCATTTATTTCCGTTTGGACCTTTTTTCCCCAGAAATCCATATGCCTCCCAGCCTCGGCTGAGGGTCCAGGCGAGGGTATATCGGCACCTTAGGTGCTCAGGAGCTATGCTCCACCGTGAGACCCTATATGAGAGGGTAGGCGGTTGCTCCGGGTTGGTGACCCCGGTTTGGGATGCCCTGTCCCTTAATTAACATTCAGTGGCCCTCCCAGGATCCCCTTTCCACAGGTGGGGTTGGAGAGTGTGGGTCCCTTCTTTATTTAATCCCTAACATGTTCCGTTCTGGATGTTGTGTAGTGTCTCTTTAATTGTATTCACCGCCGCAGCCGTTTTACAGGGCCTGTGCGGTGCTGGACCTGTCTTTTTTCCCTCATCTTCCCTCAGCTGGTGTTTTCACTTTATAATGGCGGAGGTATTTACCTCACGCCATGTATACTGTCCTTCTAGAGCGGGGGGGGCGGGTCCGGACCGTCAGCGGGGCCGGGGCTCGTCCCTCCTGTTTCACATGTTTGATACTCTGAGGAGATTCACTGTGTATGTGTGGTGGCTGTGTCTTATGCTGAGCCGGGCGCGGCGGCCGCACTTTACACTGCGGCGCCGGCCGGCTCTTGGCGCCTTTTTTCTCTGAGGAGATTCTCCTCACGCTTGACTGGGGGGGCGGGGCCGGTGTGGCGGCGAGTCGCCGCTGCCCGCCCCCATCCTTCTCTGGCGCCGCTGCGGAGCTCTGCCTGTGTGAGAGAGGGGAAGGGGGGGGCGGTGCTCTGCGTCACGCGCGTCCCGCGCTGACCACGCCCCCTTCTCCCTTCTGGCTGCAAGCTCCGGTGGATTCCCTCACGGTCGGCATTACTTGCCGTCGGTTCTGTAAGTGGCCTCTGGCCATCCCCTCTTCTCATCCTCTGTATGTATGAGTGTCTGTTGCTTCATTAGTCTTATTAGCCCTTCCTTTCTGTCTTCCAGGTGGTGGTTCAGGAGGTTCTCCAGTAGCATTTAGGGGGTCTCTCCCGATCCTTAATCACTGGGTTCATTATTGTCCATAAATCCTCCCACTCGGGACATTAAAGGGGCATCCCGGGTTGTCTAGTGGGGTAATTCCCTGGGTCATTGCGACTATTCCTATAAAAGTTCGCCTTATGGAGGCATCCCCGGATACTGGGCTTGGGGCCCCCTCGGGGCATCCCCGAAAGTGTATGTTGTGTGGGGTATCCATTTCTGGGGACGATGTACTTCTGTGTATTCCATGTGCACAGCAGACTATTACGCGGCAGTCCGAACCCCAGGCGTCTGGGTCTGCACCGCCGGTCGCTTCATCTCCTCCTCCCACCTTGACACGCACCCCGTGTGACGTTGTCATGGGCCGGGAGCTGCAATCTGAGATGTGTGTAAGATTGGCTAACCTTGAAAAAATTATCTCCAGCTCGGTTGCCAGTAAGGCCCCGACTAAGAGAAAGCATTTGTTGCCGGCTCCGCTGGTGGAGGACCAGGAGGATGTTAATAATCTGGATTGGTCTGATTATTCCCCGCTAGAGGAAGGGGAAGTTTATGAGGATTCTGATATTTCGGACGATGAGCAGTCCTTTGGTGCTGATGCTGAGCTTGGTGACTTGGGGAGATCCTCCGATACTCCTCACGCTCTGGCTCTGATGTTAGAGGTTCTGAATATTTCTCCTCCTGAGGAGGTGTCACAGCAGAAGGGTGAATTGTTTGAGGAATCCAGGCCGCGCTTGGAATTCCCTACACAACGGCATTTTGACAAAATTATTGCTAAGGAATGGGACAGGCCGGCTCGGCTCCCTGGCATCCCTCAGGGGTGGGAGAGGAAATATCCCTTTCCTTCGGAGGCGATTAAGCGCTGGGCATCTCCCCCCGAGGTGGATGCCCCCGTGTTGGGGTTGTCCAATTCCTCGGTTTTAAATAGACCTGATTGTTCCATTCTCAAGGATGGAGAGGATAAACGTATTGACCAGATGGCTTGTCATGGTTTTGCTAGCGTTGGGTCAGCCATGCGGCCCGTTTGCGCCTCGGCTCTAATGGTGTTGGCTGCCAGGTCCGTGGTCAGGGACCTGTTGACTTCTTCCGGGCTGCGTCCTGGTAGTGCTGAGTTCCTTAGCCTTAAGCGGTGTGAGTTGTTTTTATCCTTTGTGTTGACAGCCTTGGATGACACTTTGATGATGTGTGGTAGGACATCGGCTCTGCTGGTCACTATTCAGCGCTCGGTTTGGCTGCGCCAGTGGGCGGCAGATTTTATGTCCAAGAAGTCGCTAACGGCTCTGCCTTTTGTTGGATTACGGCTTTTTGGAGAGACATTGGACTCCGTTACCAAGGGTGGTAGGTTACCCCAACGCAAGAAACAACGCTGCCCCTTTCGAGGGGCGCCTTCCTTTACCCCCTCCTTTCGTGGAGCCAGATCTGGCAGGGGATTTGCATTCCCCTCTTCCAGAGGAGATTCTGGGAGCAGGGGCAGAGGACGTGCCCGTCCAGGATACAGTTGGGGCTCTAAGCCCAAGCCGGCTGCCAAGCCGGCTCAGCAATGAGGGGGCGCCCTCACCCATGCGGGTGGGGGGACGGCTGCGACACTTCTCCCAGATCTGGGATCAAGAGGTCTCGGACAGATGGATCCGGGAAGTGGTGTCTTCCGGTTACAAGCTGGAGTTCGAGCTCCGCCCCCCTTCCAGATTTTTCAGGTCTCGGATGCCTTCGGAACCCCTAGCGGCGCAGGGGCTCCTGTTGGCAGTACAGAACCTTCTGGATATGGCTGTCATTTGCCCAGTGCCCCCTTCGGATCAGGGCAGGGGTTTTTATTCCAAGAAGGACGGATCGGTCCAACCCATCTTGGATCTGAAGTTTCTCAACAGGTTCATCCGGCCACGGAAATTCCGCATGGAAACGCTACGTTCGGCCATTCACTCTCTTCGTCAGGGAGACTTTCTGACGTCCATAGACATCAAGGATGCTTATCTACACGTTCCAATTTTTCCAGCACACCAGAGGTTTCTCAGGTTCGTGGTGGAGGATCGGCATTTTCAGTTTGTAGCACTCCCTTTCGGTCTCACCTCGGCTCCTCGGGTGTTCACCAAGGTGCTAGCGGGGGTGATGGCTCTGCTAAGGGTTCAGGGTATCCGCATTGTGCCCTATTTGGACGATCTTCTGATCATGGCCTCTTCTTTCAACCAAGCGGAGTTGGACACCAGAGTGGTGGTGTCCACCCTGGAGAGGTTCGGTTGGGTGGTCAACCACCCCAAGTCTTCTCTCTCTCCGTCCAGAGTAGTGACCTTTCTGGGAATGTCCTTGGACACTTCGCAGGCCAGGGTATTTCTGCCCCAGGCCAAGATTCTTTTGATTCAGGAATTAGCTCGGCTTCTCTTGTCGGCCCCTCGTCCGGCCATCCGGCTAGGGATGAGGCTGGTGGGGTTAATGGTGGCCTCATTCGAGGCTGTTCCCTTTGCGCAGTTTCATACAAGGACGCTTCAGCTTCATCTGTTGAAGGTTTGGGACAAGTCTCCTCTATCGTTGGATCAGTCCTTCCTGATGACTCCCCGAGTTCGTCGATCCCTGCAATGGTTGCTGGGGTCGGTCAATCTGTTGAAGGGCAGATCTTTTCTGGCTCCGTGTTGGGAAACAGTCACCACGGATGCCAGTCTGTCAGGTTGGGGGGGTGTTTGGAAGGATCTCCAGTTTCAGGGTCTGTGGGGCCCGCAGGAGGCTCACGAGCCCATCAATGTTCTGGAGTTGAGAGCCATCAGGTTGGTTCTGTTTCGCTTGACTCATCAGTTGCGAGGCCTGCCAGTTCAGGTCCGGTCGGACAACAGGACGGCGGTTGCTTACATCAATCACCAGGGGGGGACTCGCAGCAGGAGTGCCCTCAGGGAAGTGTCTTTGATTCTGGACTGGGCGGAGAGTCACGTCCCGTGTATCTCAGCAGTCTACATTCCGGGAGTGGAGAACACGGAGGCGGACTTGCTGAGCAGAGCCTCCTCTCGTCAGGGGGAGTGGTCTCTCAGTCCCACGGTGTTTCGTTCGATATGTCTCAGGTGGGGGTTCCCAGCGGTGGACCTCTTTGCCTCTCGTCACAATCACAAGCTTCCAGCCTTTGTGTCTCTCTCGCAGGATCCTCTGGCTCTGGCAGTGGATGCCATGTCTCTGAACTGGAGGGATCTGGGGTTTCTTTACCTGTTCCCTCCGTTTCCAATGGTAGCCAGAGTGGTGCGTCGGCGATTCTGGTGGCACCAAGGTGGCCAAGGCAGGTTTGGTTCGCAGACCTGGTAAGACTGGCAGAGGATCAGTTCGTTCTGCCTCTACTGCCGGACTTGCTCACCCAGGGTCGGCTGCGCTATCCCAATTTACCTTCGCTGGCTTTGACGGCGTGGCTGCTGAAACCGTCATCTTGAAGGAAGAAGGTCTTTCTGACGCGGTGGTTCAGACTCTTATTAGCGCCAGGAAGCGCTCTTCCTCTACTATTTACTATAGGACTTGGAGGTCCTATATTGACTGGTGTGAAAGTAGGTCTTTCTCTTGTCGGGAGTTCTCCATTTCCAGAATCCTGGAGTTTCTTCAACATGGTCTGGATCTGGGGCTTCAACTTAGTACCTTGAAGGGGCAGGTTTCTGCCCTGGCAGTGTTCTTTCAAAGGTCCTTTGCACTTCATCCCTTAGTCAAGACCTTTTTCCAAGGAGTTACGCATGTACGGCCTCCTAGGAAGCCTTTTGTTCCAGTTTGGGATTTGAACCTGGTTCTTTCTGCTCTTCAGGGTCCTCCGTTTGAGCCCTTGAATGAGGTTGCCTTGTCTTCACTTACTCAAAAGGTGGCCTTTTTGGTGGCTATCACTTCAGTTCGGCGTGTTTCTGAGTTGGCAGCTTTATCCATTAAAGCTCCGTACTTCGAAAGGCATCAGGATAAGGTTGTCTTTCGTTTCAAGCCGGATTTTCTTCCTAAGGTGGTCTCTGCTTTTCATCTGAATCAGGACATTGTTCTGCCTTCTCTATGTCCTAATCCCAGCAACGACAAGGAAAGGGCGCTGCATTCCTTGGATGTGGTTCGTGTTGTGAAATATTATTTGGTGGTTACGTCTTCCTTTCGTAAGACTGATGCTTTTTTTGTGGTGCCTTTTGGGCCTAGGAAAGGTTTGGCTCCTGCCAAATCTTCCATTAGTAAATGGATTCGTCAGGCCATCATTGGGGCCTATTCTGCCAAGGGGAGGAGTCCCCCTTTTCGTGTTACTGCTCATTCTACTCGTGCGGTTGGAGCGTCCTGGGCTTTCCAGCACCAGGCCTCTGTTGAGCAAGTTTGTAAGGCCGCTACTTGGTCCTCTGTTCACACTTTTTCCAAGTTTTACAAGGTTGATGTTCGGGCCTCAGCGGATGCTGTTTTTGGCCGCAAAGTTCTGCAAGCTATTGTGGTTTAAGTTGTGCCTTGTTGCCTTGTTTTGGATCCCCGCCCTTTTATGGACACTGCTATTGGATGTCCCACATGTTATGGATATCTTGAAGCGGGGTGTGTGACATACTTAGAATAATACCATTTTGTGAAATACTCACCTGTAAAATGGGTATTATAAGTATGTCACACACCCCGCTTCACCCGCCCTTCTTGTATTCTGGATCCTCTATTTTGTGAACTTTGCGTTGTTATGACTTATATTTGCCTCTTCCTGGTCCCTTACCTTACTGCTTCTATATACTGGGTAATGAGTGGGAGGTCCCAGGTATTTATGGATCAGGGAGGGGCTTTCTTTTTTGCTATCATCTCTGCAGGAACGCCCACTTCAGGTCGGTATTACCACATGTTATGGATATCTTGAAGCAGGGTGTGTGACATACTTATAATACCCATTTTACAGGTGAGTATTTCACAAAATGGTATTTTTTCCATTTTTTTTTCTTGGATAAACTGAGCCAGGAGGTCACATGGATGATCCATACATTTCCATCTTAGATGGAGAATCTAGCTACAATGCATCTTAATGCTGCTGGGGTCATATGTCAAAACACAATACAGAAGTAGCATCCAAACCCCCGAGCCGCCCCTCTCCCCCAGCCCCCCCCCCAGAACGCCTTGTCTTGCAAAAGCCTTTAAAATGAAAGAATAAGCGGCGAGAGGGCCATTTTCCCTGCAATCAGCCCGGAGATCATGTTTACAGCGCTCGGCATAATCGCGGCTTCAGTGACGGCTTTTATCCCCGGTGGCTTTCGTGTGAATTTGTTTTTTTGGTTCTTGACAGCCTCTGCTCCTCGGGGACAAAAGGCCACTGCAAAGAACATTATTTCTCCTCTAAAAATAGGGCAGTAAATATAGTTACTGGAATGAAATTTGCTTTCCAAGTCTGCTGGAGAAAAAAAAAATTTGTGCCGTCTGATGGCTCCGTGGCTGGTCTCATGCAATGGTCTAGAAAAGGGTTTTTCTCTCTCTGCCACATAGATGGTCCTTATGAGGTTATGAGGTATCCATCACCTAAATCATCTTACAAATACATAAAACAGCCATTTAAATTTCATGAAACACAGAGGAGCAAACCTCTTTTGAGAAAGTCCAATGTTAGGCTTTCAGCAGACCAAAAAAGCAAGTTCAGTAAATTGCACCCTAAAGCCCCATTCTGGTAATCAATGCCAATCAATGACACTATTTGAGAGGACTTTACTCCATGCATATGTTATGGAATAACAGGCAGATTCTATGCCTCATAACTGCATGGCAGCGGCCATCTTGCCACATACATGAGTCCAGCTTATATAAAAAGCCTGTCCCACAGTCAAAATTGCCTCACATATCAGTGCAATCCTCCTTTATTTCTATTAGAAAGCCATGATGATACTGCTTTGCTGCACAGCTGCAGGAAACGTATCATTTTGGAAGATACATATTGTTTACACTGTCTGAATGGTCTGCAGTAAATCCACAATCCGCTTTGAACTGGGATAAAGAAACCTTGTTGCTGCTTTTCCCTTTTTGCACACAATCTATCTAGCAGCTGGTTATTCAGTGTGTGTGTGTGTGTGTTTATAAAACCTAATACACAAGTTGCCCATGTTTCTGAGGCATTTATCTCTCTGTTTGGTGTGGGCTGCTGCTGGCACAGCTCTCCCCTCATGCTTATAAAAGTGAGACAAGATGGCCACTCCCATGCAGTTCTGCAGCAAAGAATTGGCATGTTATTCCAGAACATCTGCATGGAGTTAAGCTCTCTCAAATAGTTTTTACCAGAGGGGGGCTTTAGGGGAGCAATTTACTAAACTAAGGCGCTAAAGAGACCATAGGGTCCTCTATTCAAGGTCTCAGGGGGAAGAGCACTTTCTTAAAGTGGAACAAAAGTCAACGGGGCCAGCCCCATGGGCATCCTAAATCGGGATGCCCTGCTGTGGAAAACCCCCCAGGGTGCCGGTAAACTCACCTTCTTCCTGGCTCCCTTGCCATTGTAAACTTTGGGCAGCTGCATTCTCAGCATCTTTGGACCGTGCTCGCACTCCCGCCTGCAGCCATTCAGATAAATGAAGGGGTGAAGGACATGCCTTGGCTCCTGTGGTGGGATTCTTACCCCACCCATGTCAATGATCCCAGGAGGGAAGATAGGGGCTCAGGAGACTGAGGTTCTCCTACCACTGCTCTACAGTTGTGTTCTGGATCCTCCAGCTCATCCCTTGGGGCTTACAGAGTGGAGAGCAGCATTTCCCTTTCCTCCATGCCCTGTCCCACCAGTAAAGTCTAGCCGCGTCAACACTTGGGTCTAGTCCCATCCATCGTGGTCTGCTTGCCTACCTCAGAAGGATGGTCCATCCAGTCTGCCCTTATGTATATACTGTATGTTCTCTTTATCTTAGGATAGATGGAGGCTTATCCCAGACATGTTTTAAATTCCCTGACTGTCGATTTTTCATCTACCTCTGCTGGAAGTTTGTTCCAAGCATCTACTACTCTTTCTGTAAAATATTTTCTGACATTGTTCCTGATCTTCCCCCCGACTAGCTTCAGGTTGGGCCCCTTTCACTAGCTTTCTTCTTAAAAACACTTCCCTCCTGAACCTTATTTCCTCCTGTCACATATATAAAGGTCTCCATCATGTCCCCTCTCCCTTCTTTCCTCCAGACTGTACAGATTAAGTTCTTTAAGTCTTTCCTGATAAGTTTAAGTCCTTACACCATTTTTGTTGCCCGCCTACTCCGCCTTGAAGAAGGTGCCGCTCAGCAACCACCTGCCCCACCGCATTCAGTTTTTTTTTTTACCCGCTGTCTACAGTGATGGGGCATAACCACCCTGGCCCACTACACGTGGCGCATACAGACCATGAAAAACTGGATTTACCCATGATTCTTAGCAGTAGGCGGAGCCATGAAAATAATCTTTTTTCATCTTTGAGCATTCTTAAGTGCCCAGAAAGAGCCCCTGGCTGTGCAATGCTTGAGTATATCCCTTTATATTTACACAGCTATCACTTCCTCCATGTGGACTTGTTTCCTATCTTCTAACCCCAATCTATATTATATATTTTATAGTTATCAGCTGTTTGTGGTGTTTGGCTGCAATTACTAACCAATTAACCACTGTACTGCCCAGCATCCATTATACCCAGTCTGTGTTTTGTTTCTTCTGCGGCACTGAGCTTGTTGAAGCAGTGCTTTCTGGTCTATTTGGTCATGACTATGATGTATTATCACGTCGTCATTAAGGTATCTCGCCACTGCCCTCAGCTTGCCACCGCTATTACACTTGTTTCCATGAATCTTGAATTTTAATGACTATTTCTCGATAAGAGAATCTTGGCACACTGATCCCCATATGTGTAATAGTTGGGGGGGGGGGGTACGATTTATTTTCTTGTGACGCAGAGTCCAATGAGGATGAGTCTTAATTTTCATAAAGATATCTTTCCTTTCCCGAGGCTGCTTACCAGGGCCTTGCTGTTCAGTGCCGCTGATTGCTATAGCGCAGCAGCTCATCCAGTTTCTCTACAGCATTTTCCCCTCGCGGCCACATTGTCTGTGATAAGACTCTGATCTGGACGTTGTGCTCATTGTGAATTATTATGTACATCCTGTGGGGACTTTAGAAATAGATGACTGGTAACATAAGAACTAAGCAGCGGAGCTTAGGCCTGTGCCAATGCAGGCGGCTGCACCCGGTGCTTTGTGTTAAGTGGATAAAGGATAAACCAAGGGGTCGTGGGTGGATGCTAGGGTATAGGATGGATGAAGTGGTGGTGCGATGCTAAAGTATAGGATGGATGGATGGATGGTGTAGATGAAGAAGTGGTGAATGGATGCTAGTGTACGGATTGGATAACGTGGTGGTGGATGGATGCTAGTGTATGGTATGGATGAAGGGGTCATGTATAGATCCTAGTGTATGGGTTTAATAAAGCGGTGGTGGGTGGATGCTAGGATATGGGATGTATAAATTAGTGGGGCCATGCTAGTGTATAGGATGAATGTCGAGGTGGTGTATAGATGCTAGTGTATGAGATGGATGTTAGTATATGGAATAGATGAAGGGATGGTGGATGGATGCTAATGTATGGGATAGGAGAAAGGGTGGTGAATGTCCGTTAGAGCATAGGATGGGTGAACAAGTGGTGGGTGGATTCTAGAGTACAGGACAGCTGAAGGACTGGTGGATGGATATTGGATATTGGGTTATGGAATGGATGAATTAGCGGTGGACGGATGCTAGTGTTTGGGTTTAATAAAGCGGTGGTGGGTGGATGCTAGGGCATGGGATGTATGAATTAGTGGGGCCATGCTCGTGTATAGGATGAATGTCGAGGTGGTGTATAGATGCTAGTGTATGGGATAGATGCTAGTATATGGAATAGATGAAGGGATGGTGGATGGATGCTAATATATGGGATAGGTGAAAGGGTGGTGAATAACTGTTAGGGCATAGGATGGATGAACAAGTGGTGGGTAGATTCTAGAGAACAGGACAGCTGAAGGGGTGATGGATGGATATTGGGTATGGAATGGATATAGTGGCGGTAGATGGATGCTAGGTTATGGGATGGATTAAGGGATAGTGGATAGATCCTAGAGTATGGGTTTAATTAATTAGTGGTGTATGGATGCTAGGGTATGGGATTTATGAATTAGTGGAGCAGCGCTAGTGTATAGGATGGATGACGTGGTGGTGGAATGGATAGTATGTTTTGTATGACTAGGTGGTGTATAGATGCTAGTGTAGGGGATGGATGCTAGTATATTGAATATATGAAGGGATGGTGGATGGATGCTAATGTATGTAGGTAATGTAGGATGGATAAACAAGTGGTGGGTGGATTCTAGAGTACAGGCTAGCTAAAAGGGTGGTGGATGGATATTTAGTTATGAGATGGGTAAGTGATGGTGAATGGATGCTATGGTATGAGATGGATGAAGGGATAGTGGATAGATCTTAGTGTATTGGTTTAATTAATTGGTGGTAGATGGATGCTGGGGTATGGGATGTATGAATTAGTGGAGCCACGCTAGTGTAAAGGAGGGATGGTATGGTGTGGATGAATAAATGCTAGTGTATGGGGTGGATGCTAATGTATGGAATAAATGAAGGGATGGTGGATGGGTGCTAATATATGGGATAGGTGAAAGGGTGGTGAATGGCTGTTAGGGCATGGGATGGATGAACAAGTGGTGGGTGGATTCTAGAGTACAGGACCACTGAAGTGGTGGAAGGATGCTAGGGTATGGGATGGATAAAGGGCTGGTGGATGGATAGTGGGGTATAAGATGGATGATTGGGTGGCTACCTTTATCTACGATTAGATTGACCTTGTTTTTTTGCTCATTGTTTAATTTTGATGTACACCTCGTGAGAATTTGGGGATTTTTTGACTACTGAATTCAGAAGTGAGCAGTGATGCCTCAGGTTGTGCTGGATCATACATCATACATGTTATGTATTTGATGCAGTTGTCTACATCCATAGGGTCGATGGTGGATATGTAGTATGTGTGCAGGATGAATGGGTAATAGTGGTATAGGATGGGTGAAGAGGATTTGGAGGAGGAAAACAAACAAGAAAAAAAATATTTTAAACCAAATGTGGTAAAACACACCATTCCAGGCAGTGTGGCATGCCCCCCTCCCATTCCCCTTATAGATAGTGTGGCATTCCCCCTCCTATTCCCATAGGCCGTTTGGGATGCCCCCATTCTATAGGCAGTGTGGCATGCCCCTTATCCCATTCCCCATATAGGCAGTGTGGCATTCCCCCTCCCATTCCCCATATAGGCAGTGTGGCATTCCCCCTCCCATTCCCCATATAGACAGTGTGGCATTCCCCCTCCTATTCCCATAGGGCGTGTGGGATGCCCCCGTTCCATAGATAGTGTGGCATGCCCCCATCCCATTCCTCATATAGGCAGCGTGACATTCCCTCCTCCATTCCCATAAGCCGTGTGGGATGCTCCCTTTCCATAGGTAGTGTAGCATTGCCCCTCCCATTCCCCATATAAGCAGTGTGACATCCCCCCCATCCCATTCCCCATATAGTCAGTGTGGCATTCCCCCCATACCAATCCCCATATTGGCAGTGTGGCATTTCCCCCCTCCCGTTCCCCATATAGGCAGTGTGGCATTCCCCCCATTCCCATAGGCAGTGGGGCATTCCCCCTCCCCATTATCATAGGCAGTGTGGCATTGCCCCTCCAATCCCCCCATATAAGCAGTGTGGCATCCCCCCTCCCATTTCCCCATATAAATAGTGTGGCATTTCCCCCCTCCTGTTCTCATATAGGCAGTGTGGCATTCCCCCAATTCCCATAGGCAGTGTGGCATTCCCCCTCCCCCCATTATCATAGGCAGTGTGGCACCCCCCCTCCAATTCCCCCATATAAGCAGTGTTGTATTTCCCCCCTCCCGTTCCCCATTTAGGCAGTGTGGCACCCCCCCCCCATTCCCATAGGCAGTGTGGTATTCCCCTTCCCCCCTTTATCATAGGCAGTGTTGCCCCCCCCCCCCCCCCTCCATTCCATTAAATGAAAATTAAATTTAAAAAAAAATCGCAATATATCGTCTGAGACAGATTCGGGATATATTGTATAGGATGTGTAGGATTATTGGATTTATACTAGGACATCAGGATAGATAAAGGGGAGCTGAACTGATACTGGAAGTCTGGGATAATTGAAGTGGTGATGGATGAATAATAAAGGGTACATATGGCAGATATGCTGATGGATTGATACTTGAGGTTTGAAAAGGTCATGTTGATGATGGATACCAATTGTACAGTATGGATGAGGTGGTGGATAGATCGTAGGGGTACAGGTTGGATACAGTATTATCACCTCAACCGTTTTGTTTAGAGGGTAAATAGAAAAGCTGAATCCTGTGCTTCCTGAATGTCATGCTTACCCCCATAGCTAATTTCTTTGCTGAACGCTCAATACAGAGCAGGAACATCGACATGGTCCCAGGTGCCGCACACGTCTGTTGTTTCTCAACAGAAATAAGAAATCTGTAACTTGTGCCATTTTAATCATTGCATTAAGCCCCCCTATGATGATGGAAAAGATGTCTCACCAGTCATCCTGTACTTTGTATGCCATGATCTGTGGGATAGGGATGAATGCCTATATGGGGAATGAGAGGGGGGAATGCCACACTGCCTATATTAGGAATGGGAGGGGGGATGCCACACTGCCTATATGTGGAATGGGAGGGGGGATGCCACACTGCCTATATGTGGAATGGGAGGGGGGATGCCACACTGCCTATATGTGGAATGTGAGAGGGGATGCCACACTGCCTATGGGGGATGAGAGGGGGAATGTACACTGCTTATATGGGGAGTGATGGTGGGAATGCCACACTGCCTATGGGGAATGAGAGGGCGGAATGCCACACTGCCTATGGGGAATGGAAGGGGGGATGCCACACTACCTATGGGAATGGGAGGGGGGAATGCCACACTGCCTATGGGAATGGGAGGGGGGAATGCCACACTGCCTATGGGAATGGGAGGGGGGAATGCCACACTGCTTATGGGAATGGGAGGGGGGAATGCCACACTGCTTATGGGAATACGAGGGGAATGCTACATTGCCTACATGGGGAATGGGAGGTGGGAATGCCACACTGCTTATGGGAATACGAGGGGAATGCTACACTGCCTATATGGGGAATGGGAGGGGGAATGCCACACTGCCCATGGGCAATGGAAGGGGGAATGCCACTCTGCCTATGTGGAATGGGAAGGTGGAATGCCACACTGCCTATGGGGAATGGGAGGGGAATGCCACACTGCCTATGGGGAATGGGAGGGAAATGCCACACTGCCTATGGGGAATGGGAGGGAAATGCCACACTGCCCATGGGAAATGGGAGGGGGGATGCCACACTGCATATGGGGATGGAAATGCCACACTGCCTATGGGGAATGGGAGGGGGTAAGCCACACTGCCTATGGGGAATGGGAGGGGGTAAGCCACACTGCCTATGGGGAATGGGAGGGGGGAATGCCACACTGCCTATGGGGAATGGGAGGGGGGAATGCCACACTGCATATGGAAATGGGAGGGGGGAATGCCACACTGCCTATGGGAATGGGAGGGGGGAATGCCACACTGCATATGGGGAATAGAAGGGGGAATGCCACACTGCCTATGGGGAATGGGATGGTGGAATGCCACACTGCATATGGGGAATGGGAGGGGGTAAGCCACACTGCCTATGGGGAATGGGAGGGGGTAAGCCACACTGCCTATGGGGAATGGGAGGGGGTAAGCCACACTGCCTATGGGGAATGTGAGGGGGTAAGCCACACTGCCTATGGGGAATGGGAGGGGGTAAGCCACACTGCCTATGGGGAATGGGAGGGGGTAAGCCACACTGCCTATGGGGAATGGGAGGGGGTAAGCCACACTGCCTATGGGGAATGGGAGGGGGTAAGCCACACTGCCTATGGAGAATGGAAGAGGAGAATGCCACACTGCCTATGGGGAATAGAAGGAGAATGCCACACTGCCTATGGGGAATAGTCCAGTGTGTAATTGGGGGATTCTGCACCTTTCTTCTTGGGGGGGACGGTGCTTTGCCCCAAAATTTGGTTCAGAATGTTTTTTTCTTTTTTTCCACCTCCTGCATGCCTCTTATGGGCAGGTCCGTCCTATAGGGTGAAAAACATGGTATTTTGAAACCATTACCATCAATGATAAACACTGGGGCAGTCCATTTAAACTGCAGTACATTTTAATTAAAATAGGGACAAACGGGCAGAGTCGGTCGCCGCATGCAGAGCAGATTATACCACACCGCTCTTCCCCCGGCTCTATGTACATGTACCCTGTGATGTCCTTTAAAAATTACAAATCCTCGCTAAGCCGTTTCAAGGCATGATTACAGTTGACATTTCAAGCTGTTGAATTTATAACAGCGGCGCCATCTGCTGGTCTCCCCTCGGTTTTTCTTGCTCGGTTGACATCCTGTGGACCAAACAACATGACTTCAGCTTTGCAATGTTGAACAAAATATGGAGATTTGAGATATGATATGACATAAAAGGTAAAGATAATATGGAAATCGGAAGAAAAAAAAAGAGTTTAAAAATCTAAATGTTATGGAACATTTGAGGATTTCTGCTTTTTTTCTTCTTGCCTTATTTTCTCTACTTGATTATATTGCACATAGTTTATATAGCACATTTATGCACTTTTTGCACCTTATGATTGCATTTGGCACTTTATAGTGGATTGATTGTTGGTGTCTTATATTGAATTGGTTTTCAGATTTTTTATAAAGATATTAGAATTAATTGCTTAGCACACTCTTTGATGAAATATGATGGGGTTATGGGTCAACATGGGATGCCCTCCATAATGAATTGCTCTGGGTATTTTTAATTATATGTTTGAATGTAAATTTTAAATGGGGAATTTAATAAAGATGAAATCATGAGATATAAGATATATTGATTTTGATTGATTGAATGTGGTGGAGAGGATGCTGCATATTTGGGGCGAATGGTTGGTTTCTGGGACCACCATAAGGGGAAATCTGTGGTTATTGCTAAATATTGCCCTTAATACAGGCACGGCCACACACAGATTAATATTGTTTATTCTTGATGATGCGAAATACACATCTTTTGTACAATAAAAGGTAAAGATAATATGGGAATCAGAAGCAAAAAACGAGTTTAAAAATCTAAATGTTATAGAACATTTGGGGATTTCTGCATTTTTTTTCTCTAAGTTTATTAAAAAGTTTAATCAAAAAAGAAATGTCGATGTAGATCATCGATTGGCAAAAGTAATCACAGAAGACAAAGCTGAAGCGGAGGCCCTCAATACTTTCTATCTACACAAATGATGGCTTTGGCTAATGATCTCATTAAAGGGACAGTCAAGGTAATGGTGATGGTAGGGCAGCAGGGAGCTCATCTGAAGCCTGTCCCATGTGCCTCTCCTCCATTTCCTGCAACGTGCTGTAGAAGGTCTCCAAAGTTTGCCCCACCTTTCAAATCCATTCTTCCTCGACCACGATCTAAATGTGGTCACAGGCCACGCATATCCCTCAGGTCTCCCAGAATGAGCGAGTCCTGCAAGCGCAAACACTGTGGCTTGCTGGGCTCGCTCACAATTGAAATTGCAGACACCTTGAGGCCTTTTCACATTGTGCTTTTCCACTATTGGGTGCTACGCTGTGCCTCCCGTACGGTGCACTGATGGCTCTATATACGCGCCTGTTCCTGTGTCCAAGCAAGCACCTGGTGAATAGAGGTGGCAGAAGGACCTAGGATCGGAGGTAGTGGTAGCAGTCCAGACACTAAAGGCAGAAGTAGGCTAACTGGCATTGGAGGTAGGAGAATCTAGAATCGAAGGTGGCGGTAGTAGTCCCGGCTGCTCACTCTGATGCAAGGTAAACGGGGCATCAGATACAGTGGCCTCAGTAGGGCCTAGGATCGGATGTAGCGATAGCAGTCCTGGCTCTAGAGGCGGCTTCAGGAGGACCTAGGATCTGAGGTGGCAGTAGCAGTCCTGGCACTAGAGGCTGCCTCAGGAGGACCTAGGATCGGAGTTGGAGGAAGCAGTCCTAACACTATAGTCAGCAGCAGGTTACTTGGTATCAGATACAGTGGCCTCATGACCTAGAATCAGAGGTAGCAGAGGGCGCCAGAGGTGGCTTCAGGAGTATCCAGGATCGGAGGTGGCGGTAGCAGTCTAGACGCTAGAGGCGGCATCAGGTTACCTGGCATCAGATACAGCAGCCTCAGTAGGACCTAGGACTGGAGGTAGCGGTAGTTGTCCTGCAGCTAGAGGCGGCCTCAGTAGGACCTAGGATCTGAGGTGGCAGTAGCAGTCCTGGCACTAGAGGCTGCCTCAGGAGGACCTAGGATCGGAGTTGGAGGTAGCAGTCCTAACGCTGTAGTCAGCAGCAGGTTACTTGGTATCAGATACAGTGGCCTCAGTAGGACCTAGAATCAGAGGTAGCAGTAGTAGTCCTGGCGCTAGAGGTGGCTTCAGGAGGATCCAGGATCGGAGGCGGCGGTAGCAGTCTAGACGCTAGAGGCGGCATCAGGTTACCTGGCATCAGATACAGCAGCCTCAGTAGGACCTAGGACTGGAGGTAGCGGTAGTTGTCCTGCAGCTAGAGGCGGCCTCAGTAGGACCTAGGATCTGAGGTGGCAGTAGCAGTCCTGGCACTAGAGGCTGCCTTAGGAGGATCTAGGATCGGAGTTGGAGGTAGCAGTCCTAACGCTTTAGTCAGCAGCAGGTTACTTGGTATCAGATACAGTGGCCTCAGTAGGACCTAGAATCAGAGGTAGCAGTAGTAGTCCTGGCGCTAGAGGTGGCTTCAGGAGGATCCAGGATCGGAGGCGGCGGTAGCAGTCTAGACGCTAGAGGCGGCATCAGGTTACCTGGCATCAGATACAACAGCCTCAGTAGGACCTAGGACTGGAGGTAGCAGTAGTTGTCCTGCAGCTAGAGGCGGCCTCAGTAGGACCTAGGACCGGAGGTGGCAGTAGCAGTCCTGGCACTAGAGGCTGCCTTAGGAGGACCTAGGATCGGAGTTGGAGGGAGCAGTCCTAACGCTGGAGTCAGCAGCAGGTTACTTTGTATCAGATACAGTGGCCTCAGTAGGACCTAGAATCAGAGGTAGCAGTAGTAGTCCTGGCACTAGAGGTGGCTTCAGGAGGATCCAGGATCGGAGGTGGCTGTAACAGTCTAGACGCTAGAGGCGGCATCAGATACAGCAGCCTCAGCAGGACCTAGGACCGGAGGTAGTGGTAGTTGTCCTGGAGCTAGAGGCGGCCTCAGGAGGATCTAGGATCAGAGGTGGCAGTAGCAGTCCTGGCGCTAGAGGCAGCCTCAGTAAGACCTAGGATCAAAGGTAGCGGTAGCAGTCCTGGCGCTAGATGCGGCTTTAGGGGGATCTAGGATCAGAGGTGGTGGTAGCAGTCCTGGCGCTAGCGCTGGCCTCAGTAATACCTAGGATCGGAGGTAGCGATAGGAGTACCTAGGATTGGAGGTGGAGGTAGCAGTCCTAGCGCTAGAGTCAGCAGCAGGTTACTTGGTATCAGATACAGTGGCCTCAGTAGGACCTAGAATCAGAGGTAGCAGTAGTAGTCCTGGCGCTAGAGGTGACTTCAGGAGGATCCAGGATCGGAGGTGGCGTTAGCAGTCTAGACACTAGATGCGGCATCAGGTTACCTGGCATCGGATACAGCAACCTCAGTAGGGCCTAGGACTGGAGGTAGCGGTAGTTGTCCTGGAGCTAGAGGCAGCCTCAGGAGGACCTAGGATCGGAGTTGGCAGTAGCAGTCCTGGCGCTAGAGGCAGCCTCAGTAAGACCTAGGATTAAAGGTAGCGGCAGCAGTCCTGGCGCTAGAGGCGGCCTCAGGGGGATCTAGGATCAGAGGTGGTGGTAGCAGTCCTGGCGCTAGCGGTGGCCTCAGTAGTACCTAGAATCAAAGGTAGCAGTAGTAGTCCTGGCGCTAAATGCTGCTTCAGGAGGATCCAGGATCGGAGGTGGCGGTAGCAGTCTAGATGCTAGAGGCGGCATCAGGTTACCTGGCATCAGATACAGCGGCCTCTGTAGGACCTAGGACCGGAGGTAGCGGTAGTTAGATAGGTATTTGGAGGCGGACTCAGGAGGATCTAGGATCGGAGGTAGCCGCGGCAGCAGGTTACCTGGCATCAGAGGCGGCGGCCTCAGGAGCACCCAGGATCCTAGGTGGCGTTAGCAGTCCTGGCACTAGAGGGGGCATCAGGTTACCTGGCATCAGATACAGCAGCCTCAGTAGGACCTAGGATCGGAGGTAGCGGTAGTTGTCCTGGAGCTAGAGGCGGCCTCAGGGGATCTAGGATCGGAGGTGGCGGTAGCAGTCTAGATGCTAGAGGCGGCATCAGGTTACCTGGCATCAGATACAGTGGCCTCTGTAGGACCTAGGACCGGAGGTAGCGGTAGTTAGATAGGTATTTGGAGGCGGACTCAGGAGGATCTAGGATCGGAGGTAGCCGTAGCAGTCCTGGCGCTAGAGGTGGCACAGGTTACCTGGCATCAGAGGCAGCGGCCTCAGGGGGACCTAGGATCGGAGGTGGCTCTAGCAGTACCAGCGCTAGAGGCGGCATCAGAGGCAGTGGCCTCCAGAAAGATCCAAGGTGGGTGCAGTAGTGCCAGTTCTAGAGGCAGCACTGAAGGTGGCTGCAGGTTATCTGACATCAGGAGGACCTAGGATCGGAGGTGGCTGTACAACCCCCTGCCAGACCCAGACACGACTTTATGGGATGTACATACAGATTGCTCACACAAAAATCATCCTACTGCATGTTATGAGTCTTTAAACATCCAAGATGGCGGCTCACAGAGCATCAGGCAGCCTGCAAACAGGAAGTGTCTTCTGACTGTGCCGCTCTGCATTCTGGGATTACTGTCCATTTCCTGACCCCTAGCTCTGCTCTGTCTGTACAAAGCACAGCTAAAACCCCACCCCCTGCACTTTTGACCTCTCTCCTCAGCATGTGATGCTTCTGAGGTAAGATGGCGACGCGCGTATCCTAGGGTCCTGAACAGAGTTGTAGCCCAGTGGGGGAAAGAATAATAAGTGACTAAAAACTTTATTAATTTAAGATGCTGTGGAATAGTTTTTTTAGGGTTTGGGATTTTCATTAAATAATGAAGGTCCGGTTTAAAGTGGACCAACACCCGATGCGGATCTTATAGATTCCCGGGCCAATCAGCATCGGGCCTGCGGGGAACCCCGATCGGGGGCTGTGTGAAACCCCCCAGAAAGCCCCGAAATCCCTACCTGCTCCTCGATCCAGCGGCGCATGCGCGAGCCGCCGCAGCTCGCGCACCCCTCTAGCAGGGCGCGCACCCTCACCGGCCGTTTGTGAATGCCGCGTTTGTGAGTGACGCGCGGGAGGCGACGGCGGGCGCGCTCGTTTGTCTGGCGGCGGGGATTGGCTACAGCGGTCACGTGGGAGTGGGGACAGGTGAGTTTTTGGGGCTTTCTGGGGGGTTTCACACAGCGGGGCACCCCCGATCAGGGTGCCCCACCGAAGTGGACCAAAACCCAGGATAGTGAAAATCCTGGGTGTTGGTCCACTTTAAGTAGAGAGCGCAGTGCTGCAACTCCTGGCAAAGTGTATATTTCCTTATTCCTGTTGATCAGTGTAATACAAAAATGGAGGCCGCCTAATAAACAAAGTTCGAAGGGCTAAATCCTTTGACTAGGCATCGTACAAAAACCCGCCGGGCGCTTTATCCCGTCTCCTGCGGCGCCGTTGGTCTGACTTCATCTCCCCTCATCGTTCGGAGGGATGTGATTTTCCGCAGGGTGGCAGCTGGGTTCAGCGACTGGCATCGCTAATCACGTTGGCATCTCGGAGGTGTCGGCGGATTTCGCCATCCAGACTGCTAATTATTGGCAACGCTTGTGCTGATCTCCTGGATGGATCGGCTTGGTTACCCTCTGTACATCAACAAGCCTTTTTCTCTCCCCGGCTGGATCAAGAAAAACAACTCGTGGGTTCACTACACGCCTGGCATTGACAATGAACCGGGCTAAGCAATGCGTGAGCGTGCACCAACTTCCCACAAAAGGGTGGTGGGGTCATTTATTGGGAACAGGGACATAAATGATGGCGCACAGCCCTGCAAATTGCTAAGGGATTGAGCTCTGTTAACTTTCCACCAAACCAGAGCGGGAGCGCACTCACAAGGGCGCATTAAACCGGACCTTCATTCTGAATAAGCGCCTATCTTATATGTTCCCCCCCCCCCCTGTACATACAGATTGCCCACATTAATCTGGACCCTCACCCTGAATAAGAGCCTTTCTTATATGATTGCCCACATTAATCCGGACCTTCACCCTGAATAAGAGCCTATCTTGTATGTTCCCCCACCCTGTACATACAGATTGCCCACATTAATCTGGACCCTCACCCTGAATAAGAGCCTATCTTGTATGTTTCCACCCTGTACATACAGATTGCCCACATTAATCTGGACCTTCACCCTGAATGAGAGCCTATCTTGTATGTTCCCCACACCCTGTACATACAGATTGCCCACATTAATCTGGACCTTCACCCTGAATAAGAGCCTATCTTATATGTTTCCCCCACCCTGTACATACAGATTGCCCACATTAATCTGGACCTTCACCCTGAATAAGAGCCTATCTTATATGTTTCCCCCCTGTACATACAGATTGCTCACATTAATCCAGACCTTCACCCTGAATAAGAGTCTATCTTATATGTTCCCCCCCACCATATACATACAGATTGCCCACATTAATCCGGACCCTCACCCTGAATAAGAGCCTATCTTATATGTTTCCCCCCCACCATATACATACAGATTGCCCACATTAATCCGGACCCTCACCCTGAATAAGAGCCTATCTTATATGTTTCCCCCCTGTACATACAGATTGCCCACATTAATCCGGACCTTCACCCTGAATAAGAGTCTATCTTATATGTTCCCCCCCACCATATACATACAGATTGCCCACATTAATCCGGACCCTCACCCTGAATAAGAGCCTATCTTATATGTTTCCCCCCCACCATATACATACAGATTGCCCACATTAATCCGGACCCTCACCCTGAATAAGAGCCTATCTTATATGTTTCCCCCCTGTACATACAGATTGCCCACATTAATCCGGACCTTCACCCTGAATAAGAGTCTATCTTATATGTTCCCCCCCCACCATATACATACAGATTGCTCACATTAATCCAGACCTTCACCCTGAATAAGAGTCTATCTTATATGTTCCCCCCCCACCATATACATACAGATTGCCCACATTAATCCAGACCCTCACCCTGAATAAGAGTCTATCTTATATGTTTCCCACACCCTGTACATACAGATTGCCCACATTAATCCGGACCTTCACTCTGAATAAGAGTCTATCTTATATGTTTCCCACACCCTGTACATACAGATTGCCCACAGTAAAAATCATCCTACCTGCATCTACTGCATTTTCTGAGGCTTTAAACATCCAGGATGGCGGCTCATGGAGCGTCAGGCAGCCTGCAAACAGGAAGTGTCTTCTGACTGTGCCGCTCTGTATTCTGGGATTGCTGTCCTTCCCCTGACCCCATCTCTGCTCTGTCTGTGCAAAGAAAAGCTATAACCCCGCCCCTGCACTTTATCCCGCTCTCCTCTCCTCAGCATGTGATGCTTCTGAGGCAAGATGGCCGCACCAGTATCTTAGAGTCCTGAACAGAGTTGCAACCCAGCGGGGGAAAGAATAATAAGTGACTAAAAACTTTAAAATATATTAATTGTAGATGCTGGGGAATAGTTTTTTTTAAGGGTTTTGGCTTTTCATTAAATCATGTTGAAGGTCCGGTTGAACTGGGCTAAGCAATGGGTGAGCGTGCACCACTTTCTCATCAATGGGTGGCGTCCTTTATTGGGCACAGGGACATAAATGATGCCCTGCAAACTCCTCAAACATTTGGAATTGCTAAGTGGACCAAAACCAAAAATTGAACTTGTGAAATATATATATATATATATATATATATATATATATATATATATATATTGAATCATCCTGGAATACGGATTTTTTTTCTGTCCCTCTCTGTAAGATGTCAGGTGATCAGTCATTGAATGGGTGTGGTGATGACATCATTGCCGCACACAACAGTGGCAATGGATGGAGGCGGAGCTTCACAGCTAAAGCAAAGGCCATTATCTGGGATTAGAGTGAAGCAGGGGCAGTGAAATTGTCAAAAGGTGCTCTTCACGGGGGGATCAATTCAGGGGATGCTAGTTAAAAATGTGGGTTTTGGTCCGCTTTAATGTTACACCAAACCAGAACAGAGGCACACTCACAGGGGCACCTTAATGGGGGCGTGTGGTTAAAAATGTGTACATCTGAGTCTTTTTTTTTTTATTTTTTTTTCTACTTAGTTTGTAGAGACCAAATATAGGCCTTGGTTGCTGTCTGACAGGGTTGGGGGCTCCTTTAAAGTGACCCAAAACCCATGGGCCGATCGATTTCCCTCCCCCTGGGGCATACAAATTCGGGATGCCCCGCTGTGTGAAATCCCCCAGGTCGCCCCATACAGTTACCTTGTTTCCCAGTCGGCATTTTGAGTTTTGGTCCATGATTTTGACTATCCTGGGTTTTGTTCCTTTCCCCCGATCAGGGATGCCCCGCTGTGTGAAGCCCCCCAGATCGCCGATGCCAACTCACCTCTTCCCGGTCCTACGGTGCATGCGTGGCTGCTCGCCCAATCAGCAAGTGCACTGGCGGCAGCATTCCCTGCTTCCTTCTAACAGGAACGGTGCCCGCGCCGGGCATTCACAAATACCTGGCGCAGGCATGCGCCCTGCTAGAGTGATAGCGGGGCTGCTGCTTGCATATGCACCGTTGGACCGGGAAGCAAGGTAAGTGTATGGGTGACCTAGGGGGTTTCACACAGCAGGGGCATCCCGATTTTGGATTTCCCCGGGATAAGGTGAGTTGGCTGCGGCGATCTCGGGGGGGTTTCACACAGCCGGACCCCCCCCCCCCCCCCCGATCGGGGTGCCCCTGAGGAAAGTCAAAATCCTGGGTTTTGGTCCACTTTAAAGGGTAGCAGGGATGCGGCCACCAGTGCGCTCAGATTCGCCTTAGACGAGCTCTTGGGCAAAGGGGCGGGAGCAGAACCGAGCGCGTCTGACTGGACGACAAGCTGTGCATGCACCGTAGGACCGGGGGGAAGGGTGAGTGAGATCGGGCGATCTGGGGGGTTTCACACAGTGGGGCATCCCCGATCAGGGTGCCCCGGGGGCAAGGACCAAAACCCAGGATCAAAAACTTTAATGTCTGGGTAAAGTTTCACCTTCCTGTGCCATCCAGTGGCGCCTTGACATGGACAAGGATCACCTCGCATTGCACCTTCCAAAACCGTGTTCCGGGGGCTAATTAGCCATCATTGTGCAGCTACATGGAAAGGTATTAAAAATACATTGCGGACCGGACATGAATTGTTCATGGAAGCAAAGCCGCCGCTCCATTGAGATTCGCAGAGGATAATCGCATTCTGGAGACTCTTTGTGCACATGGAAACGGCAGTACAATGGCGCCTGTCAGTGTGCGCTTTGTGGAGCCCGGGCTCGGGTTTCCCAACCGGCGAGCGGCTGGGGGGTGATTGTGATCCAGCGATGAAATATGTAGGTCACAAAACAAAGACTTTGTCGCTAAACCTTTTCCTGTCTGGGAGATTTTGGACACATCTGGGGGGGGGGGGGGGGGCGCTGATGTCACAAGGGGGGCAAAGTGTCCTCCTGCATTCTTACAGTGCCTCCAAAAATTATTCATCCTTGAACTTCTCCACTTTATTGTTTTAATGTTTCAGCCACAAACTTAAACCGGAGCTTCAGCATCATTTAATATATTTATCTCTTTCCCCATCTTGGCCCCATCTATTCCTGTCTCCCCAGCTTTGCCCCATCCATCCCTGTCCTCCCAACTTTGCCCCATTCAACCTATTCTCATCCATTTCTGTCCCCCCAACTTTGCCCTATCCCTGTCCTCCCAGCTTTGCCCCATCCATCCTATCCCCATCCGTTTCTGTCCCACCAACTTTGCCCCATCCATCCTATTCCCATCCATTCCTGCCCCCCCAGCTCTGCCCCATCCATTCTTGTCTCCCCAGCTTTTCCTCATCCATCCCTGTCCTCCCAACTTTGCCCCATCCATTCCTGTCCCCCCAACTTTGCCCCATCCATCCTATTCCCATCCATTCCTTTCCTCCCAGCTTTGCCCCATCAATTCCTTTCCTCCCAGCTTTGCCCCATCCATTCCTTTCCTCCCAGCTTTGCCCCATCCATTCCTTTCCTCCCAGCTTTGCCCCATCCATTCCTGTCCTCCCAGCTTTGCCCCATCCATTCCTTTCCTCCCAGCTTTGCCCCATCCATTCCTTTCCTCCCAGCTTTGCCCCATCCATTCCTGTCCTCCCAGCTTTGCCCCATCCAACCTATTCTCATCCATTTCTGTCCCCCCAACTTTGCCCTATCCATTCCTGCCCCCCTCAGCTTTGCCCTATCCATTCCTGTCCTCCCAGCTTTGCCCCATCCATTCCTGCCCCCCCCCAGCTTTTCCCCATCCATTCCTGTCCCCCCCAGCTTTGCCCCATCCATCCTATTCCCATCCATTCCTGTCCCACCAGCTTTGCCCCATCCGTTCCTGTCCCCCCAACTTTGCCCCATCCATCCTATCCCCATCCGTTCCTGTCCCCCCAACTTTGCCTCATCCATACTATTCCCATTCGTTCCTGTCCTCCCAACTTTGCCACATCCATTCCTGTCCCCCCAACTTTGCCCCATCCATCCTATTCCCATCCATTCTTGTCTCCCCAGCTTTGCCCCATCCATTCCTGTCCCCCCAACTTTGCCCCATCCATCCTATTCCCATCCATTCCTGTCCCCTCAGCTTTGCCCCATCCATTCCTGTCCCCCCAACTTTGCCCTATCCATTCCTGTCCTTGCAGCTTTGCCCCATCCATTCCTGTCCTCCCAGCTTTGCCCCATCCATTCCTGTCCTCCCAGCTTTGCCCCATCCATTCCTGTCCTCCCAGCTTTGCCCCGTCCATTCCTGTCCTCCCAGCTTTGCCCCGTCCATTCCTGTCCTCCCAGCTTTGCCCCGTCCATTCCTGTCCTCCCAGCTTTGCCCCGTCCATTCCTGTCCTCCCAGCTTTGCCCCATCCATTCCTGTCCTCCCAGCTTTGCCCCATCCATTCCTGTCCTCCCAGCTTTGCCCCATCCATTCCTGTCCTCCCAGCTTTGCCCCATCCATTCCTGTCCTCCCAGCTTTGCCCCATCCATCCTATTCCCATCCATTCCTGTCCCCCCAGCTTTGCCCCATCCATTCCTGTTCCCCCAACTTTTCCCCATCCATCCTATTCCCATCCATTATTGTCTCCCCAGCTTTGCCCCATCCATCCCTGTCCTCCCAGCTTTGCCCCATCCATCCTATCCCCATCCGTTTCTGTCCCACCAACTTTGCCCCATCCATTCTGGTCTCCCCAGCTTTTCCCCATCCATCCCTGTCCTCCCAACTTTGCCCCATCCATTCCTGTCCCCCCAACTTTGCCCCATCCATCCTATCCCCATCCGTTCCTGTCCCCCCAACTTTGCCCCATCCATCCTATTCCCATCCATTCTTGTCTCCCCAGCTTTGCCCCATCCATTCCTGTCCCCCCAACTTTGCCCCATCCATCCTATTCCCATCCATTCCTGTCCCCTCAGCTTTGCCCCATCCATTCCTGTCCCCCCAACTTTGCCCTATCCATTCCTGTCCTTGCAGCTTTGCCCCATCCATTCCTGTCCTCCCAGCTTTGCCCCATCCATTCCTGTCCTCCCAGCTTTGCCCCATCCATTCCTGTCCTCCCAGCTTTGCCCCGTCCATTCCTGTCCTCCCAGCTTTGCCCCGTCCATTCCTGTCCTCCCAGCTTTGCCCCGTCCATTCCTGTCCTCCCAGCTTTGCCCCGTCCATTCCTGTCCTCCCAGCTTTGCCCCATCCATTCCTGTCCTCCCAGCTTTGCCCCATCCATTCCTGTCCTCCCAGCTTTGCCCCATCCATTCCTGTCCTCCCAGCTTTGCCCCATCCATTCCTGTCCTCCCAGCTTTGCCCCATCCATCCTATTCCCATCCATTCCTGTCCCCCCAGCTTTGCCCCATCCATTCCTGTTCCCCCAACTTTGCCCCATCCATCCTATTCCCATCCATTATTGTCTCCCCAGCTTTGCCCCATCCATCCCTGTCCTCCCAGCTTTGCCCCATCCATCCTATCCCCATCCGTTTCTGTCCCACCAACTTTGCCCCATCCATTCTGGTCTCCCCAGCTTTTCCCCATCCATCCCTGTCCTCCCAACTTTGCCCCATCCAACCTATTCCCATCCATTCCTGTTCCCCCAACTTTGCCCCATCCATCCTATTCCCATCCATTCCTGTCCCCCCAGCTTTGCCCCATCCATTCCTGTCCTCCCAGCTTTGCCCCATCCATCCTATCCCCATCCGTTCCTGTCCCCCCAACTTTGCCCCATCCATCCTATCCCCATCCGTTCCTGTCCCCCCAACTTTGCCCCATCCATCCTATCCCCATCCGTTCCTGTCCCCCCAACTTTGCCCCATCCATCCTATCCCCATCCGTTCCTGTCCCCCCAACTTTGCCCCATCCATCCTATCCCCATCCATTCCTGTCCCCCCAACTTTGCCCCATCCATCCTATCCCCATCCGTTCCTGTCCCCCCAACTTTGCCCCATCCATCCTATCCCCATCCATTCCTGTCCACCCAACTTTGCTCCATCCATCCTATTCCCATCCATTCTTGTCTCCCCAGCTTTGCCCCATCCATTCTTGTCTCCCCAGCTTTGCCCCATCCATCCCTTTCCTCCCAACTTTGCCCCATCCATCCTATTCCCATCCATTCCTGCCCCCCCCCTGCTCTGCCCCATCCATTCTTGTCTCCCCAGCTTTTCCCCATCCATCCCTGTCCTCCCAACTTTGCCCCATCCAACCTATTCCCATTCATTCCTGTCCCCCCAACTTTGCCCCATCCATTCCTGTCCCCCCAACTTTGCCCCATCCATCCTATTCCCATCCATTCCTGTCCCCTCAGCTTTGCCCCATCCATTCCTGTCCTCCCAGCTTTTCCCCATCCATTCCTGTCCCCCCAACTTTGCCCCATCCATCCTATTCCCATCCATTCCTGTCCTTGCAGCTTTGCCCCATCAATTCCTGTCCTCCCAGCTTTGCCCCATCCATTCCTGTCCTCCCAGCTTTGCCCCATCCATTCCTGTCCTCCCAGCTTTGCCCCATCAATTCCTGTCCTCCCAGCTTTGCCCCATCCATATCTGTCCTCCCAGCTTTGCCCCATTCGTTCCTGTCCTCCCAACTTTGTCCCATCCATACCCTGTCCCCCCAGCTTTGCCCCATCCATCCCTGGGGCAAGCAACCTTTTTTAGTTTTGCCTGGGAAATCTATAGCCCCTCCCCAAGTGTGCTAATTTCTAACTATCCCCCCCCCCCCCCCGCCGCGCACAACAGCCCTCTGCCCGGACCTTCACCTCTCACCGGATGCCTTTTAAATAGATCTTTACAAGAAGTGGTTGAGTACCCCTGGTCTAAAGAGTTATCCTTTAAATTATGTTACACTTAGTCACAGCTCTGTTTCCATCAGCGCTTTGGTGGTCGCAGCGTCGCCGCTCTCCCGCACTTTCTCTTTGGGGGGGTGGAATGGAACATTTGGTACCATTTTCTTCTTAGTAACATTTAATAATAGCTTAGCGCAAAACTCTTTAGAGCTGTAAGCGGCTTAGTAAGCGCTCATTAAATACGCGCTCGCCTCGCAGCCTCCAGGAATATATTGCCGGGCACACGTGATCCTCCTCGCAGCTTATTACTCTGATTTTTATTTTATTATACTTTTTTTTTTTTTTCTTACGTTGCAAAAAATCTTCAAATTTTGAGTTTCTGAGCTGGAGACCATTAACTAGCGCGAGACGAATCCTGCGGGGATTTCCATTGTAACACATCACACAACAGCCGCTCCTCAGCGCATAATTTCCCATATAGGTCAGCCAGAAGTTATAACTCCTATGACCTATGAGATTTTTTTCTTTTCTTTGGAGGACGACTGTTATTAAACCCCTGTAAAAAGTGAAGCCTTGAAAAAATATTCTTCCAGCATAAAGCAGAACAAAACCCAGTCGGGCCGTCTTTTACGTTTCAGGGCTGACGTTCCCCTCGTGGCATTCCGAATTAGGATGCCCTGCTGTGTGAACCCTCCCGGGGTGCCGGTATTCTCTTACTTTCCCTGAGTCCAATTTTGAAGTTTATACTTCAAAATTCCCTGAGTCCAATGACGCGTGTGTGGGCTCTCATCCAATGGGAGCTGTTTGCCGTGTTTGCCTATGTCACCCGGAAAACGTGTCTCATTGATCTCACACAGCGGTGCATCCTGATTCGGGATGCTTCATTGACACGGAACAAAACCTGGGAAAGTCAAATTCACAGATTTGTTTAGGAAAGCTCCCTTTTGTCACTTTTTTGGGTTTTTGGTGTTGTGCCTTATTGTTTTCTTCTTATGAAAGGTGAGAATGCTGCCATTATCCCTTTTACTACTGGGACACAAGATATGTGATCCACAAATCTGAAGAGGTTGAATTACAGCCGGAAGGGTTAAGCCTGTGAGCTCAGAAACGTGGAGCATCTCTACCTTAGCCAATTGGATGATTGGCAACCCAGGGTCAGCGAGTTCCCTACCAGGTACACCAAACTCACCAATTGGAGTATCAGAAAAGCCAGCACTCCTTAGTTCATGAAAGCTTGTATTATGCAAAAGAACGTTCAATAGATACAAATCCATAAGTTGGAATGCGCCATTGCTTGTCAGTAAGTCCTGTTGCTTGTCAGTAAGTCCAACGTTTCGAAGCTTTAATGCCCCTTCACCAGGGACCAACACAGCAAGACAAGGTAGCAACAATCAATCAGAGTGTACAGCCCATAGGTGGTCAAAGGTCAACCAGAAATTACATAATCAGTGATGTCAGAGGGTCACTAAACATTTAATCTGACGTCACGTTAATCAGCCTGTCCTGTAGTGGTGGTGCTGGCGGCCATCAAACACCCTCACTGTGGAGGGTATTGGTCGCTTGAAAGGCCATCCAGGCTCCCTGCTGTGTAACAATGGTAACAAGAGATATACTTGCTGTGATACATTGTATAGCAACTGTATGTTAAGCGCTCGCAGTTTTATGAGATGTATGAGTGTTTTCTCTTTGATTTTAAGTTCGCAATTGAGGATGATGTATCCCCTATCCTGTCTTCCAGAATGGCGAGGGAAAGATATTTTACAGCCAGTAAACTACATTTTATATTTTTATTTTTTTCTACCAAAATGTGCATAAAGGTAGGAGGAGGCTGTACCTTCATAGAGCGTTGCGGTCTACATTTGAGTTAGGTCATGGGAAAGCTCTCGGATTGATGTTCGTTTTAAAATGCTCAGTTGTCTGTACAGCGCCTTTTACATGATTTTTTTTTTTCGCCTTGTGCTAGAGAATTCTGGGTAACCGGCTGCTTTTAAGGGCTGCTATTACAGATGGTCTGAAATACATCTTTGCTTGCCTTTCAGGCGCCCTTTCATTATCAGGCTCTCTTCTCTACTCTTCTCACGCCGCTGCCGCGGGAGGCTCGGACGTCTTGGGGGCGGGAGACAACTCTCGCAGGTTAATGGATGCCTCCGTGGAACAGGAAAATTGCGCCTTTTCTGCTTTGTGTCTCGGAAGAGCCATTATCCGATTCGCACTTCCCGGCATTGCGTCTCCTCTCAATGGGGTCTAACGGAGCGCCCGAGGGATCGTATAAAGCCTCCCTGAGGAAGAAACTTATAGCGGCTATAAAGCTGTTTCACGTCATAGAACATTGAACCACAATGGGTTTATTTTTTTATGTATTGATCAGTAAAAGTATAGACTGCAAAATTATTTTGATTTGTCCCAACGCCAACAAGGTCCTCCTGGAGGGTGGCAGCGTTCACTCACTGGACGCACAGCTGCCCACCTCGCATTTGTATTGTTTAGCCCTACCGAACGTTGGCCTCCTGATTGTTTTGTGCCTAGCTTGTTGCCAACTTTGCCACATCTGACCATGTCTCTGATCCAAGCCCTGTTGCCGACCCTGCCACATCTGAGACAAGCCGACTGCCACATCTCTAAACCATGCCCTGTTGCCAAACCTGCTATGTTTTATCAAGTCTTTAGGCCAAGTCCTATTGCTGAGCTGAGCCCTCTTGCTGGTCTTGACTGTTTGGACCAAGCCTTGTTGCTCACCCTCACCCTACCACATCCTTTAGCCAAATCCTGTTGTTGTCCATGTCATGCCCATCCACATCCATGTACCGAGCCCTGTTGCTTACCCTGCTTCTAAACCAGGTGCTGTTACTGGCCCTGCCTCGTCTGGAACAAGCCCTGTTGCCCACCCTGCCATGCCTGGCCACATCCCTAAACCAAGCCCTCCTGCTGCCCCTGACTCGTCTGGGCCAAGCCCTGTTGCTCACCCTACCATACCTGGTCACATCCATCAGCCAAGTCCTGTTGTGGACCCTGCTTCTAAACCAAGTGCTGTTACTGGTCCTGCCTCGTCTGGAACAAGCCCGGTTGCCTACCCTGCCATGCCTGGCCTCATCTTTGAGCCAAGCCCTCCTGCTGGCCCTGACTCATGTGGGCCAAGCCCTGTTGCTCACCCTACCATGCCTGGCCACATCTATCACCCAAGTCCTGTTGTGGGCAATGTCTTGCCCGGCCATATTTTTGAGCCAAGCCCTGTTGCTGACCCTGCCACAACATGACCCTGCTTCAAAACAATATCCTGTTGCTGGCCCTACCTCCTCTGGGCCACACCCTGTTGCTCGCCCTACCATGCCTGGCCACATCTCTGAGCCAACTCCTCTTGCTGGCCCTGGCTCGTCTGGGCCAAGTCCTGTTGCTCACCCTACCATGCCTGGCCACATCCATCACCCAAGTCCTGTTGCGGACCCTGCCTTGCGCGGCTACATCCATGAGCAAAGACCTGTTGCTGACCCTGTCACAACATGACCCTGCTTCTAAACCAAGTCCTGTTGCTTGCCCTGCCTCATCTGGAACAAGCTTTGTTGCCTACCCTGCCATGCCTGGCCACATGGCCACATCTCTGAGCCAAGCCCTCCTGCTGACTCTCACAAGCCTCTGAGCCAAGCCCTGTCCCCGACCCTGCCACGTCTCACAAGCCTCTGAGCCAAGCCCTGTCTCCGACCCTGCCACGTCTCACAAGCCTCTGAGCCAAGCCCTGTCTCCGACCCTGCCACGTCTCACAAGCCTCTGAGCCAAGCCCTGTCCCCGACCCTGCCATGTCTCACAAGCCTCTGAGCCAAGCCCTGTCTCCGACCCTGCCACGTCTCACAAGCCTCTGAGCCAAGCCCTGTCCCCGACCCTGCCACGTATCACAAGCCTCTGAGCCAAGCCATTTCTGGGGTGCTGGCTTTTTTGCTTCTTTCACTCATCAGAAGAGATGCAATAGCAAAAAGCTGTTATTCCAGCACAGGCCTGCTCAGGTCACAGGCAGTTAGAGTTAAAGTGGACCAAAACCCACGGACATCAAAGGCCGACTGATTGCCTCCCCCCGGGGCATCCAAAATCGGTGCCCCGCTTTGTGAAACCCCCCAGGTCACCTATAAACTCACCTTCCTTCCCAGTCCAACGGCGCATGTGCAAGCAGCGGCCGTACCCCCGCTATCCCTCTAGCAGGGCCGCGCCAGGCATTTGTG
Source organism: Gastrophryne carolinensis (assembly GCA_027917425.1). NCBI lineage: Eukaryota > Metazoa > Chordata > Amphibia > Anura > Microhylidae > Gastrophryne > Gastrophryne carolinensis. Next base: position 472,862,771 of record CM051237.1, on the reverse strand, counting down.
AAAGGCTGGTACGGGCACGCTCCCTGTTAGAGGGTAGTGGAGGATGCAGCAGACAGTTTGCTTGGATCCACTCCTTAGAGCCTTAGACAAGCTGACACGAGCGGATCCAAGCATGCTGATTGGACAGGAGGCTGCGCATGCGCCATAGGACCGAGGACGGATGAGTGCGATCAGACTACCTGGGGGGTTTCACACAGTGGGGCATCCCCAATTGTCGTGCCTCGGGGGCAAGGACCAAACCCAGGATAGTCAAAATCCTGGGTTTTAGTGCACTTTAAGCAGATCTCCCCTTTAAAGGCAGAATGCTATGTTCAAAACTCATCACCCCGATTCTTCTAACATCCGGTAAAGGACTTCCATAGGACCGAGGAAGGTTGAGTGCAATTGGGGGATTTCACACTGCACCGATTGGGGTGCCCCAGGGGCAAGGACCAAAACCCAGGATAGTCAAAATCCTGGGGTTTGGTCCACTTTAAGTAGATCTCCCCTTTAAAGGCAGAATGTTATGTTCAAAACCCATCACCCCTGATTCTCCTAACTTAAGGTACAAGAAAGAAACAAGCTTGATTGCAATTTTTAACGCAGGGTGTTGAGGTAACACTTCCTTTTGCTATCTAACCTATTTATTTGCATTCTTTTTATTGGACCATTTTCCCCTTTATACGTTACTCTTGTGGAATCTACGTAAAGGTCCTCGCAGTCGTTATCCGCTAGGCTTTGTATCTTGTTAGAATCTTGTTTTGATCTTTCAATGGACACCAGCGCTGACTTAATAGGCTTTCTATGGTGTCACAGCAGCTTTGGTTATACCTGTCAACGTTTTACTTTGTTTTTTCCTTTCTGTTGTTTCTGGATTTATGTTAAACGGATTTAACCTGTCAGGAACACTATAGCGGGCTTTAATGCTGCGTATGGTGGAGGCGATTCCCATCGGAAATTAAGAGCAGGGGTTGCCAACCTTTTTCATCAAGCACTTTATTTCCACTCTCGAATTATCTCGAAGTTCCACCTGGGGGTACGTATAGGTTGTCGGTCACCTAAAACCCTGTAAAAAATATGCAAAACAACCATTTTATATGCACGATATGCGCATAAATAGGTTGTCATCGCTTTTCGGAGCAGTTTTATACTTACTGTGCAAATCTGGTCGGCAGCCACGTTCGTGTGCCACTGGTTGGGGACCCTTGTTTTAGACTGAAATACACTGAACCAAGGTATTGGTTCCTAACGGAGCTTGTGCCTAATCGGTGGTGCAGACACATGATTAGAAATGGACGGCCTCATCAGGACTGGTAATCGCAGTAGGGCTGCACAGATGAAGTTACAGCACCGGGTAGTTGTAGGTGATAAGGGGCTTTAACCTAGTCTATTATAATAGGTAGTACTTTACTCCTGTTCAATTGCAGATCAGTCCTCATCTTCTGAATGTGGCTGAGTAGCTTTATATACTTGCTGCTCCCTCTTTTCTGTTTATTTGGATATATTCTTAGTATACAGTACGTCCTGCTCCAAATCTAATACTTACAGTTGGGATATACTCCGCCAGATGGTGCTGGACTGCAGAGACATCGAAAATAGGCTCCTCCCGGCCCCTCAAATACCCAGGGACCTCCCACAAATCCCCAGAATTTCTCTGCATTCTGGCTGCGAAGGAGCTGCTCTACTCGCAGGTGAGCGGGGTTATTAACCTGCGGCCCTGTAGGACTATTCCCACCCGTTCCACTAGTAATATGCCTCCCAGCCTTGGCTGCGCTGGTCGGGTGAAGGTAGGCAGCACCGCCGTTGGTGCTTATGAGCGCTGCTCCACCGCAATCCCCCACCAAAGGGTAGGCGATTCAGGCTTATGGTGAGCCTCTATGGGATGCCCCTCCCGCACTATTGCCCCTTGCCCCTGCCTATCGGTGGGCCCTATTTAAGTGGCCGCCGTCCTCCCTCATCCTCCTTGTAGTCTTCGGGGGAAAAGGGGGGGGGGGGGTGTATGTGTATAGATATGTAGGTTATGCAGTCTGTGCTTTAACTTTTATTCTTGTGTCAGCCTCCGCGCTGACTTGTCTTTATTGCTTTTAAATTTACCGCCGCCGCACGCTGACTTGGTTCCGCGCTTGGCGGCGGCATTATCTCAGGCGCTGGTGTGCCATCATTGGCTGTTGGCCTTTCTGGCTTCGCGCTCTTCGGGGGGGGGGGGCGGGGCCCGTCTTTGGCGCGTTCCGCGTCATCACTATTACTGGCCCGCCCCTCAAGGTATACCGACGCCATCTTTTCTGACTTGGTTGGCCTATGCGCGACGGACTCCTACCTACCGCGGTCCGTAAGTGCCCTCGCGGGCGGCTTTATCTACTTCACTTTTGTTACGATGTACTTAAGGTCTTGTCTGCTTATGTCTTTCAGGCGGGACGAACCCTTCTTGGCTTCTCCCGGCCCTGTTTTTAGTATATTACTTGTAGGCCTTGTAAAGATTATACTCCCACGTCCCTAGCGGGTTATTGGGGCATCCAGGGTTGCTATATAGCGTTATTCCCTATCTGTGTATAGCGCCGCTATAATCACCATATGGAGGCATCCCAGGATAATGTGACCGGGGTCCCTTCGGGACAAGACCGGCTGTGTGTAGCGTGTGGGCAGCCTCATGCTGACGCTGACAAGGCGCGGGTCTGTGTACCCTGTGCTGAGCAGGTGCTTGCATTGCAATCTGGCCTGCCAGTGGCTGCACCTCGTTTCACTTCACCTACTCCCCCAAGCTTAAATCTCACTCCTGCTGAGTTGCATACTAGTGGGGATTCTCAGCCTGATGTGTCTTCTAGACTGGCTACTGTTGAACAGATTATTGCGATGTCTTTAGCGCGTAAGGCCCCTGCTAAGAAGCGGCACTTGATGCCTAATGTTACTGTTTTCCCTATGTGAACTGAGGAGTTTTGGAATCTGTGTGGCTATACCCCGTCTGATGAAGGGGAGCTCTGTTCTGATTCAGGCTCATCTGATGAGAGACCAAGGGGTCATGACGATTCTGGCTCTGACCCCTGGGCCCCGGATGACACTGACAGATTATTGACCCAGATCTTTGAGGTTCTGTCTATCTCTCTCCCTGTTGAGGCTCCCAGGCAAAGAGGGGAGCTTTTCCATACAGCAAGATCACGTTTGGAATTTCCAGAGCAGGCACATTTCCATAACCTTGTGCTCAAGGAATGGGAGCACCCCAGTAAACTTCCCGGGGTTCCAAAGAGTTGGGATAGGAAGTATCCCTTTCCTGCTGAGGTGGTTAAATGTTGGTCATCCCCCCCCCCCCCCCCCCCCGAGGTGGATGCCCCGATCCTAGGGCTATCTAACACCTCTGTCATGCATTCCCCTGATTCTACTACCCTGCGGGATGCCGAAGACCGGCGTATTGATCAGCTAGCATCCCACGCCTTTGCATGTGCAGGGACGGCGCTGCGCCCGGTCTGTGCCTCTGCCATTACTGCTGTGGCCACTAGAACCCTTATCAGAAATATGCTTGATAGTGCCCCTGATGATTTGCCTTGTGAGGTGTTTAATGCACTCTCCAGTTGTGATGTTTTTGTAAATTTTGTCCTATCAGCATTGGATGACACAAACAGAATGTGTGCCAGAACTTCTGCCCTCGTGGTGGCTATACGCCGCTCGGTTTGGCTGCGCCAGTGGGCTGCTGACAACGCTGCCAAGAAGGCCCCCACTGGGTTTCCCTTTAAAGGACTGCGTCTGTTTGGAGACCGCCTGGACCTTTTTGCTAAGGGAGGCAGGTTACCCCAGCGCAGGCGGCAACCTCGGCCCTTTTGGGGTCAGGGTTCCTCCTTCTCCCCTTACCGTGGTGCAAGACAGGGAAGGGGGGTTTCTTTCCCTGGGGCCCGGGGAGATTTCTGGGGTAGAGGCAGAGGACGTGGACATCCTGGCTCCTCCTGGGGTCCCAAAGCTAAATCCTCTCCCAAGCCCCCTCAGGCATGATGGGGCGCCCTCACCCATCCGGGTGGGGGGGACGGCCGCAGCACTTCGCTCACGTCTGGAGGCTTCATGTCTCAGACCGGTGGATTCAGGAGGTAGTGTCCTCCAGTTACAAGTTGGAGTTTGTTGCCGATCCCCCTCCAAGATTCATCAGGTCCCGGATTCCTCAGGACCCTGTGTCAGCTCAGGAGCTAGTGCAAGCAGTGCAAGGCCTCCTGGAGCTGGGGGTCATCTGCCAGGTCCCTTTAAGAGAAAAGGGCAAGGGCTTTTATTCCAACCTATTCACCGTACCCAAAAAGGATGGTTCTGTCAGGCCCATCATGGACTTAAACATTCTCTACAAGTTTCTCAGGGACAGGCGCTTTCGCATTGAGACTCTGCACTCTGCCATCAGTTCCCTGCGCCAAGGGGATTTCATGACTTCTGTGGACATCAAAGATGCTTACCTTCATATTCCTGTTTTCCCAGGTCATCAAAGGTTCCTCAGGTTCGCTCTGATGGATCAACATTACCAATTTGTGGCCTTGCCCTTAGGCCTCACTTCAGCTCCCAGGGTGTTCACCAAGGTGCTGGCTGGCGTGATGTCTCTGCTCAGATGTCAGGGCGTCCGCGTGCTTCCCTATGATTCCCTGGATGACATTCTCATCACTTCCTAGTCTCTACATCAGGCAGAGTTGGATACTCCGCTGGTGGTGTCCACTCTGGAGTCATTTGGATGGGTGATCAACCACCCCAAGTCCTCACTGTCCCCTTCCTTGGTAACTCCATTCCTAGGAATGAATCTGGATACAGTTCAGGCAAGGATCTTCTTTCCTCAGCAGAAGGTGGACAGTCTGATTGCACAGGCTCAGTCCCTCCTAGCTTGTCCCCATCCCTCCATCAGGCAGGGGATGCAGCTGGTGGGCCTGATGGTGGCGTGCTTCGAAGCGGTCCCTTATGCTCAGTTCCACTTGAGGCCTCTGCAACTTCACCTATTGTCTGTATGGGACAAGGACCTAGCGTCCCTGGACAGGGTCTGTGTGCTCTCCCCCCTGGACAGGAGGTCCCTCTTGTGGTGGATGGACTCAAGGAACCTGTTGGGGGTCCTTTCTTGCCCCTTGCCCCAGATCCTTTCTTGCCCCTTCCTGGGAGACGGTCACCACGGATGCCAGTCTGTCAGGTTGGGGGGGGGGGTTTCTGGAAGTCCCTGTGGTTCCGGGGGGAGGTGGGGCCCTCAGGAGGCCCACACACCTATCAATGTCTTGGAGCTGCGAGCGATCAGGTTAGTTCTGGCTCGCTTGACTACTCATCTTCAGGGCCTGCCTGTTCAGGTGCGCTTGGACAACCAGACGGCAGTTGCCTACATCAATCATCAGGGAGGGACCCGGAGCAAGGGGGCCCTCCAGGAAGAGTCTCTGATCCTGACTTGGGCGGAGGCCAATGTCCCCTGCATTTCAGCTGTGTACTTTCCGGGGGTGGAAAATCACCTGGTGGACTCTCTGAGCAGGGGGACCTCTCGCCAGGGAGAATGGTCCCTATGCAGCAGGGTGTTTCAATCTCTTTGTCACCGTTGGGGCCAACCAAATGTGGATCTGTTTGCGTCTCGCCACAATCACAAGCTTCCAGCTTTTGTCTCTCTGTCCAGGGATCCTCTGGCCCTGACCTCGGATGCGCTAGCAATGTCATGGAAGGACTTTCAGTTCCTGTATGTCTTCCCCCCCCAATTCCCCTGCTGGGCAGGGTTCTGCGCAAGATTGCTCTGGAAGGGGTGCCAGCCATTCTGGTGGCCCCCAGGTGGCCAAGAAGAGTGTGGTTCGCAGACGTGGTACAGCTGGCAGTAGATCAATACGCTCTGCCCTTGGTGAGAGATCTGATCACTCAGGGCTCACTACGCCATCCCAATTTACAAACGCTGGCTTTGACGGCCTGGCTGCTGAAACCTCCATCTTGATGGAGAAGGGTTGTCTTCCTCAGTTGTGGATACTTTGATTAAAGCTAGGAAGAATTCTTCCTCTTCCATTTATTACAGGGTTTGGCGTGCCTACATTGACTGGTGTGAGTCTAAGTCTCTTCCCTGTCGTGTGTTCTCTATTCCCAGGATTCTGGAGTTCCTACAGCATTGGTTGGAGATGGGGCTCCAACTCAGTACTCTGAAGGGTCAGGTTTCTGCCCTGGCTATTTTTTTCCAGAAGTCCTTTGCTCAGCACCCTCTGATCAGGACTTTTTTCCAGGGGGTCACTCATGTGTGTCCCCCACGTAAACCTATGGTGCCTGTTTGGGATTTGAACTTGGTTCTGTCAGCCTTGCAGGGTGCTCCCTTTGAACCTGTGCAGGATGCTGCCTTGGCCATTCTTACGCTCAAAGTTGTATTTCTGGTGGCTATCACTTCTGTCAGGCGTGTGTCTGAGTTGGCGGCGCTGTCCATTCAGCCCCCCTACTATGAGAGACACCAGGACAAGGTGGTGTTTCATTTCAAACCTGATTTTCTGCCTAAGGTAGTGTCTGCCTTTCATTTGAATCAGGATATTGTTCTTCCTTCTTTGTGCCCTAATCCTAGCAATGCTAAGGAGGGGGTTTTGCAGTCTTTGGATGTGGTGTTAGGTGTCTGAAGTACTATCTGGTGGCTACGGCACCTTTCAGGAAAACTGATGCTCTTTTTGTGGTCCCTTCTGGTCCTAGGAAGGGTTTGGCTCCTGCCAAGTCTACTATCAGCAAGTGGATTCGTCAGGATGTGATTCAGGCCTACTCTGCTAAGGGGAAGAATCCTCCCTTCCGCCTTACTGCTCATTCCACTAGTGCTATTGGTGCCTCTTGGGCTTTTCAGCACCAGGCTTCTGTTGAACAAGTTTGCAAGGCTGCTACTTGGTCTTCTGTTCATACCTTTTCAAAGTTTTACAAGGTTGATGTAAGGGCCTCAGCTGATGCTGCTTTTGGCCGAAAGGTTCTGTATGCGGCAGTGGTTTAAACTGCCTGCTGCTGATTTTTCTTGGGGATCCCACCCTACTTTATGGACACTGCTATTGGATGTCCCAACTGTAAGTATTAGTTTTGGAGCAGGACGTACTGTATACTAAGAATAATACAATTCTGTGATTACTCACCTGTACAATTGGTATTATGAGTATACAGTACGTCCTGCTCCAACCTACCCTTGGTTTGCATTTTCTTGGATCCCCTGTATGATGATTGTTATCATTGTTATAGTTGATAGTTTGGATTGTTTAATTCTCCCGGCTTCTCATTAACTGCTTTTCAATGCTGGGGATATGTGGGAGGTCCCTGGGTATTTGAGGGGCCGGGAGGAGCCTATTTTCGATGTCTCTGCAGTCCAGCGCCATCTGGCGGAGTATATCCCAACTGTAAGTATTAGATTTGGAGCAGGACATACTGTATACTCATAATACCAATTCTACAGGTGAGTAATCACAGAATTGTATTTTCCTACTTCCAATCCTACTTGCTGTCCTTCCGGAAGGCTGCTGGACTTTCAATCTTCTATGAGCTGGCAGGCCCCCGTACTTTAGGGGATATTAGGCTCTTCTCCTAATCCACATACTAGCAGGCCCCTATGCTTTTATTGCTGGTAGGCTCTTATTCTGATCTGTGGGCTAGTAGGCTCCTATACTACTGGAGTGGCTAGGCTCTTCTCCTGATCCGCATACTAGCAGAGCCATATGCTTTTTCTTATTCTGATTTACAAGCTAGTAGGCCCCTATATGTTTAGGTGGCTAGGCTTTTCTCTGGATCTCCAAACTAGCAGGTCCCTATGCTTTTGGCGCTAGTATAATATTCTAATTTGCGAGCTAGTAGGCTCTTCTCCTCATCCGCATACTAGCAGAGCCTTATGCTCTTGCTGCTGGTAGGCTCTTATTCTGAGTTACAAGCTAGTAGGCCCCTATACTTCTGAATGGCTAGGCTATTCTTAGCTGCAAACTAGCAGGCCCCTATGATTTTTGTGCTGGTAGGCTCCTATTCTGATCTGCGAGCTAGTAGGCCCTTATACTTCTGGGATAGCTAGGCTTTTCTCTGGATCCCCAAACTAGCAGGCCCCCTATGCTTTTGATGTCGGTAGTCTCTTATTCTAATTTGCAAGCTAGTAGGCTCTATACTTCTGGGGTGGCTAGGCTCTTCTTAGCTGCAAACTAGCAGGCCCTTCTGCTCTTTGTGCTGGTAGGCTCTTATTCTGATCTTGCGAGCTAGTAGGCTTTATACTTCTGGGCTAGTAGGCTCTTCTCCTCATCCGTATACTAGCAAGACCCACTATGCTCTTTGTGCTGGTAGGCTCTTAATCTGATCTGCAAGCTAGTAGGTCCTATACTTCTGGGTGGCTAGGCTCTTCTTAGCTGCAAACTAGCAGGCCCTTATGATTTTAGTGCTGGAAGGCTCTTAATCTGATCTGAAAGCTAGTAGGCCACTATACTTCTGTGGTGGCTAGGCTCTACTTTTGAGTCATAAACTAACAGACCCCTATGCTCTTGGTGCTGGTAGGCTCTTATTCTGATCTGCGAGCAGTAGGCCCCTATACTTGTGGGGTGGCTGGGCTCTTTCCTGATCTCCCCTATACTACTTGGAATTTTAGGTTCTTATCCGGATTTGCGTTCAACCCTTCTGACTTCCTAGGACTTGTAGCCTCTTATCTTGATCTGCAAAAATATTTGACCCATAATCTTGGACGCTAGACTCTTCTGGTGACCCATCAGGCTTCCTATTCTGCTCCTTGAGGCTACTGGGTTTCCAGCCTTGAGTCCTGTTAATTTTTTGCCTGTGCGTGATGTTTTTTTTTGTTTGTTGAGTTTATTGTCCATGTGTAAGGTTATTGTTTTAGTTGTATATTGCGTTCCCCTGTTTTCAACAAATTCTTTTCAAGTGAACCCAAGGCTCCAGTGGGGTCAATCTGATCCAAAACCTCGTCCCAGTGGTTAGCTAGCTCTCCCTGTGGGGCAGATAGACCGTAATAATGGTCTTACCTATGGTAAGTAATTATGAGCCTCCTGTCGTTTCTGAAGGCTTTCCTAGTAGGGTTGGTGTGATGGGGGTGGTGGTAGTCTTTGGGTGTAGAAGAGCACTTTTGGTGTCTTATAGGACCATTGCCTAGCACTTGCTTTCCATGAGCACAGCATGAATATCTATCTATTTGCTCAAAATAAACATTATACTTTGAACTTTTATTTTAGGAATTATATCTGTTCCCGGCGGCAACAAGTCCATTTTGTCCTATCTGTCAAACCAGATAAATGCCCTATAAACACTTCACTGTGTGTTTTTCCCCCGCTCACACTTTTATTTCATGGCACAGAAAAATGAATCAATTACTGGCTTGTCGTGTGAAATTGCACTAAACAATTTTTTATATTATTAGCTTAAAAGCTTGTAACAATTGAAGGCCTATGTTTCAGCCCGTCTCATGTTTATGCCCCATTAAATCTTATTGAATCTCAGTCATTTTCCCGCTCCGACTGAGCCAGCTTGGCCACTAATTTTTCTGCTACGATGACGTATGTCAGATTAAGCACATTATTTTAATGGCCCAATGTAGAGTTCATGAATTTTCATGATTGCCGAGGTTTGTTGCTTCTGGAATCCTAAGGTGTAACTCTAAATATAAAAAAGTAACTATTCAAGAAAAATGTATTGTGTCCTCTAGTGCTGTCTGGCCTAGAAAATGGACATATCCTGATTTAGGAGTCCCCCATCCTGACATGATTCCTTCAAGGTGACAGCTGCCACTAAAGCAATCCTGTGAAATCTGTACCAGCTTTCAAAAGTGCCACCTCAGTTAACTTGGGCAAAACGATGGGATCCGGAGTGATGGGTCAAGGTGACTGGATCCCTTGTGTATCAAGACACATTTTTTACTCTAGAACAAAGGGCTGCATTGGAGCAGAACTTGGAAGAAGCTATTCTTCCCAAGGTGAGAAAAAAACTAATATAACTGGGGTCATAGCTACAGGATTCCTCCAGGGTGTCAACTGCCTCTGAAGGAATCCTGTGAAATCTGTACCAACCTTCAAAAGTATCACTTCAGGAATTGGGATCAGAGGTGGTGGATCAAGGTGTCTGGATCCCTTGTATCACTTAGACACTTAGATACCTTATTTATTCTGCCAAGTAAGTACAGGATACAAACAAGGAATGCTATTTGGCAAGGAGATACACCAGGAGAGCTATTTAACAATACATACACAACATTTTAGTAACAGAAAATAAGGATTAAGGTTTGGTGCAGGTTAAATTGTATAGGAAAACTGAATTATCAACACTGCATGTCCGGAAGGAGGCTTAGAACCTCACATACTGGTTTGTCCAAGGCCATAATGGCCAGTGTCTGGAGGTTTTAGTTGGATGGGCCATGAATCTGCGCCCAGACCGTAAGAACCCGAAGAAGGAATGCCCCGGGTGCGTCGAGTCCTCTAGTTATTTTAGACTTAGAAAGTTATTTTCTTGTCCTTTGAGGAGATTCTACCCACCCACATTTCTGCCTCTAGAACAAAGGGCTGCATTGGAGCAGAACTTGGAAGACAGCGCATCTTCCCAAGGGGAAAAAAAACTAAAATAACTGGGGTCAAGGCTACAGGATTCCTCCAGGGCGACAGCTGCTACTGAAGGAATCCCAAGAAACCTGTAGCAACCTTCAAATGTACCACTTCAGTAAAAGCATGCAAAATTATGAGATCAGAGGTGGTGGATCAAGATGCCTGGATCCCTTGTATCAAGACACATTTCTGCCTCTAGAACAAAGGGCTGCATTGGAGCAGAACTTGGAAGTCACCACATCTTTCCAAGGGGAGAAAAAATCTAAAATAACTGGGGTCAAGGCTACAGGATTCCTTCAGGGTGCCAGCTGCCACTGAATGAATATCGTGAAAGCTGTACCAACCTTCAAAAGTACCACTTCAGGAAAAGCATGCAAAATGATGGGATCGGGGGGGGGAGTGGATCAAGGCACCTGGATCGCTTGTGTCTGTATCAGGCCTCATTTCTGCCTCTAGAACAAAGGGCCACATTGTTGCCAAATGGGGAAGATGCTGCATCTTCCAGAGAAAAAAGGCTTCCCGATTCTTCAAACATAAAATACTGGCATCAAGGCAACAGGATTCCTCCAGGGTGACACCTGCCACTAAAGGAAGTCTGTGAAACCTGTACATACTATAGAAAGGGCCACTTCTGAAAACTTCCATCTTTCCAAAAAACAAGGCTTCCTGATTCCCTAAAGCAGACCAAAACTCACAATACATACACAACAGTTTAGTAACAGGAAATAAGGATTAAGGTTTGGTGCAGGTTAAATTGTATAGGAAAACTGAATTATCAACACTGCATGTCCGGAAGGAGGCTTAGAACCTCACATACTGGTTTGTCCAAGGCAATAATGGCCAGTGTCTGGAGGTTTTAGTTGGATGGACCATGAATCTGCGCCCAGACCGTAAGAACCCGAAGAAGGAATGCCCCGGGTGCGTCGAGTCCTCTAGTTATTTTAGACTTAGAAAGTTATTTTCTTGTCCTTTGAGGAGATTCTACCCACCCACATTTCTGCCTCTAGAACAAAGGGCTGCATTGGAGCAGAACTTGGAAGACAGCGCATCTTCCCAAGGGGAAAAAAAACTAAAATAACTGGGGTCAAGGCTACAGGATTCCTCCAGGGCGACAGCTGCTACTGAAGGAATCCCAAGAAACCTGTACCAACCTTCAAAAGTACCACTTCAGTAAAAGCATGCAAAATTATGAGATCAGAGGTGGTGGATCAAGACGCCTGAATCCCTTGTATCAAGACACATTTCTGCCTCTAGAACAAAGGGCTGCATTGGAGCAGAACTTGGAAGACACCACATCTTTCCAAGGGGAGAAAAAAATCTAAAATAACTGGGGTTAAGGCTACAGGATTCCTTCAGGGTGCCAGCTGCCACTGAATGAATATCGTGAAAGCTGTACCAACCTTCAAAAGTACCACTTCAGGAAAAGCATGCAAAATGATGGGATCGGAGGGGGGGGGGGGTGGATCAAGGTGCCTGGATCGCTTGTGTCTGTATCAGGCCTCATTTCTGCCTGTAGAACAAAGGGCCACATTGTTGCCAAACGGGGAAGATGCTGCATCTTCCAGAGAAAAAAGGCTTCCCGATTCTTCAAGTGCACTGTAGCCCCCTCGGGACAGCATCTAAAGCATTTTTACAAACATAAAATACTGGCATCAAGGCAACAGGATTCCTCCAGGGTGACACCTGCCACTAAAGGAAGTCTGTGAAACCTGTACATACTATAGAAAGGGCCAGTTCTGAAAACTTCCATCTTTCCAAAAAACAAGGCTTCCTGATTCCCTAAAGCAGACCAAAACTCACATTTTTTAACAAGCATGCCCTGAATTGCTTCTCCCATAAGGAGTACTTTTTAATGCTCTGCTTCACATCCTAGTGGGTTTTGGTCCACCTTAAACGGACTGTATCATTTTTAAAAACCTAAATAAAGCTGGGGTCAAGTTGACCAGATTCCTCCAGAGGCATGACTCCGCCTCAGGGTTGAGTATAGCTGTTTTTGTTGCCTGGACAATCCCATTAAATAGGCAGGGCTATGCCCCTGATTGAGTCTGTGTCTCCCAGGTAAAGTTTACACTAAAAAATTAAGATTTTGAGTTTTTAATATTTTCTGTCCTGGACAATAATGTTTCTGTTGAAGCTGCCTAAACCTGTGTTCCCCAGCCTTTACCTAAAGCAACAGGCCATATTTTGCAGCTCTCCACACAGATGTATAGGTGGAAGTAATTGGTGCATAGATAATGCAAAAGAGTCAGATGTGTGAAAATGCACAAAGCATGACCTCTAGGAGAGGCTTGGGAAACTCTGACCCAAGTTATTTCACTATGGACTCAAACACAGGACCTAATTTTATTTGTGCTGGCTATATGGTGAATTTCTTGTAATGTATTATGCCCACCAGCCACACATTGTTATGGAAGGATTTTTTTTGCTTCACTAGCCTCACATTTATTGGTATGAACTATTGTTTGTCCACTTTCCACGTTATTTGGAACTTCCTCTTATGTTTCCACCATCTACACTTTCTGTGGAATGGCTTTTCATATGTCTACTATCCACGCATTTTTTGGAATGGCTTTTCATGTATCCACATTTTATAGCTTTCTTTGAATGACTTGCCATGTGTTCACTATCCACACAGGCTTTGGAATGGCCTTTTTTGAGTTTACCTTCTACACCAGCGATACTCAACTAGCGGAAAGAGATCTGAATGCGGACCTCGGCGCCATATTTTCGGATCCCTACTTTGACAGCCCTGCACTCAGTTGCTTCTGTGTCACCGTGCTCAGAGCTGCCCCCTTGATCGGCGATGTAGTGCTTAGTCTCTCTGCCAGTGTCCTAGCTCCCTGACTGCTTGGGCGGTTGCAAGGCACACACAATCTGTTTCTTGGTCTCTTTGCCCCATCCAATCCTTTCCCCCTACTCCAGCTCAGCCCCATCTATCCCTGTCCCACCATCCCCCCCCCAGCTCTGCCCCATCCATTTCTGTCCCCCAATCTTTTCTGCCCCATCCATCCCAATCCATTCAAGTCTCTCCAGCATTGCCCCCCCATCCTTGTTCCCTCAGTTCTGCCCCATACATCCCTGTCCCCTCAGCTCTGCTCCATCCATCCCTGTCCCCCCTACCTCTGCCCCATTGATCCCTGTCTCCCCTACCTCTGCCCAATCCATCCCTGTCCCCTCAGCTTTGCCCCATACAGCTGTGTCTCTCTGCCCCATTCATCCCTGTCCCAGCTTTGCCAATCCATTACTCTTTCTTCTAGCTCTGGCCATCTACCTAGCTCTGCCCATTCATTCCTGTCCTTCTAGTTCTACCCATTCATCCCTTCTCCCAGCTCTCTCTCCATCCCTCCCTGCCCCTCCTGTTCTGTCTATCCATCCCTCTTCCTTACAGCTCCTTATTTTATGCCACAGTCCCCTAGGAGAGGATTTAGGATTTGTGGGGTGGGGTCTGGGCAAGAATCCTTTTTTTTTTAGTTTTGCCTGGGGAATCTATAGCCCCTTGCCCAGTGTGCTCATTTCTAACTATACCCCCCCCCCCCCCCCCCCCGCGACAACCCTTCACCTGGACAATCACCTCTCACCGGATGCTTTTAAATGGCGCTTTACAAGAAGTGGTTGAGTATTCCTGAAACATCTTTCTACTATCCACACGTTCTTTGGAACACCCTACTATGTTTCCAGTATCTAGACGTTACTTGGAATGAACTTATGTGTCCTCTAGCCACGTGTTGCTTGGAATGACCTTTCATATGTCCACTGTCCACGCTTTCTTTTGAAAGGCTCTTCTTGTTTCCAATAACCACACATTCCTTGCAACGGAACTATCTACTTGTTCTTTGGAGTGGTCTTTCAGTTTTCCACTATCTACACATGGCTTAATGGCTTGGAATGTCCTTTCATGTGTCAACCTTCTACACCATGTGTCCATTATACACGTGTCCACTACCCGCAACTTCTATGATTGAGATTAAAGCTACAAAGGGGACATTTTAATGAGGGAGAAGCAGGGTTTGTTGATTGCTCACTGCTTCCAGGTGGTCTAATGAAATGAAAATGAAGTTTATACCCTCGGCGACTTTAAGCTCCGGCTTGTTTTCCGACTGTGATTGAATTTTAATGAGAAGACACTGCTGTGTGCAAACATGTTCGGGCTCGCAAATAGATTGTTAAATCAAGACACAGTACATGTTGCTCGTGATTCGTTGACAGCTCCAAGTGTACATCCATCTCCCGTCTGATAATGGAAAGATGCGTGCCGTAATAGAATGCTATTTATATACCCGGGGTCCAGCGAGACGCCATCTATACAATGTTATCGCTCCTAATAATTCCAGATATGGGGATATATATATCTTCCCTTCTAGGAACATATACAGCTATTATTGTTTTATGCCACAGTGTTTTATTATTGGAAAATGTTCATATTTAGAAGGTGAATGTAGTGTAGAATAACTGCAATGCTGGGATGAATGTTTGCCACGGGGGGGGGGGGGACAAGCAACTCTCCCCATCACAGTGGGTTCTGTTAAAACTAATTCCCTTGTAGCTGCTCTCAAGCTGAAACATCGGAGCAGACACATTCAACAAATTATATGTTGCATAAATCTTACATTTCTAACGTGCGAATAGGGTTTGAGTGTTTAAATGTGGTAGTAAGTTGTTGTACCGTGTTAGCCATCGATGTAAGCAGGAAATCCAAGGTTAAGGTAATACCATTTATTGGCTAACTCATTTAGATTGAAAATGCAAGCTTTCGAAGCTGTTCAAGCTTCTTCTTGCCTGAAGAAGAAGAAGCTTGAACAGCTTCGAAAGCTTGCATTTTCAATCTAAATGAGTTAGCCAATAAATGGTATTACCTTAACAGTGTTTAAATGTGCAAATATATAAGTAGATAAGACATGATTGTGCTAAGAAATGGGTAAAATGTATATATAAATACATGGGTAAAAAACTACAAAACTAAAAATGCAGACCTTCATAGTCGGGGTCAATTCTAGAGCATTGCTGCACCATTGGCTCTTCACAGAGGAGTAGTAATGTCCAATGCTCACATAACGCTTGTAAAGCGCTACAGAAGATGATGGCGCTATATAAATAAGATGATCATAATAATAATAATAACAAAGCTCACGTTCATTCAATTTCTTGTCTTGATATTGACTTCCAGACCTATTTCCTGCATCAGCTGTTAGATAAAGTGGAAGAGGCCTAAGTTAGATAAAAAGCCCTGGGAACCGCTCAGTATTGGACTTGACTAGCTGTCCTTTCACATGCCCTCCATGTGTGTCTCACTTGAGAGCTTATAGTCTATGGACTCTGTACGGCTGACACAGAAATGCAAAAATTTGAGTAAAGGCTCCAATTTTGGGCATTAGTGGGTTTTTTTTTTTATTGTAATGAGGGTGGGGTTATAAAAGCCCTTTGAGCCATCATATGGTTCACCTTATAGGAAGCACCTGCCTATAAGATGCACCTAGAATTTGAAAATATACCGTATATACTCGAGTATAGGCCGATCCGTGTATAAGCCGAGGCACCTAATTTTACCCCAAAAAAGTGGAACAAGCTATTGACTCGAGTATAAGCCGAGGCGGCTTTTTTCAATTGGAATTGGAGTTGACACACAGAAGAGACACACACAGAAAAAGACACAGACACACACATACCTGTTCCATGCTGCCCCCCTATGTATGCCCTGCTGCAATCTTTACCCCCATCTCTGCCCTGCTCCATGCTGCACCCCAATCTCCACCCTGCTACACATTTCACTTCCATCTCTGGCATGCTGAATCTCTGTCTCTGTCCTGCTCCCCCTCGCCCCTATCTTTGCCCTGCTTTTTGCTGTGCCCCCTGGGACAGCAGACATTAAACATTCTTGGGGGGAAAGCAGGGACAGGCAGGGTTAATGCTGCTGTGGACAGGAAAGGCATCTTGCACCATGCCACATTTTTTGGCCCTGCCCCTGCTCTAAAGGACTGGGCATAGAGATGAGAGGGAGGTCAGCATGAACCAGCACGCGCGCGCGCGCACACACACACACACACACACACACACACACACACACACACACACACACACACGGTACCTGCTGCTGCTGCCGCCACCAACCTCCTCCTCCTGCCGGTCGCTCTCTCCATTCAGCGCCGCCGTCATCCGCCGCCGCCGTCGTCGTCAGCCGCTCCCACCGTTCCCGCCGCCGCCAGCACTTCCTGGTTGTTGCGCGCTGGTCGTCTGTGGGCGTGCCCCATATGGCCGGCGTCCAATGTTTTCATTGGACGCCGGCCATATGGGGCACGCCCACCGACGGACCTGCACGCAGCAGCCTGGAAGTGCAGCTCAATTACCGTATTGACTCGAGTATAAGCCGAGGTGGCTTTTTTCAGCCCAAAAAGTGGGCTGAAAAACTCGGCTTATACTCGAGTATATACGGTATTCTAAACCAAATGTTGTGCTAAATTCCTACTTCAGGCTCTTACGCTCTGGATGCAGTCATGGCTCATTTGACCAGAACCTCCAGATATAAAAACTATTTTTTTTCCTCTGGCCGTTATGGTTCTAAACAGGACCAGTGTGAGAGGTTATTAGACTTTACAGATTTACATTGCTGCTGATTCTTTTTCCTATACAATTAATCTGCACTAAACCTTATACCTCAATTCCTATTGCTTGTTAGTGTTAAAATTCTCTCATGGTGTATCTCCTTGCCAAAAAGCATTCCTTGTTTGTATCTTGTACTTACTTGGTGGAATTTTAAATAAAGTATCTAAGTTAAGGCTCAACTTCATGTTAAAATGATTAAAACAGCCCATAGTAATGCTGCGCCTGATTTGTGGAAGATAATCTGGAATCAGTGCAGAAACCGACACCCTCAGAAATAGAGCTTTTTGCCAACCCTCAAACAGCTCTGTGTAATTATAAATAAAGGTGCAAATTAGAAACAGAAGTAAAAATTGTCTTGCTAAATAAAAGTACGAGGATGAGGAAAATCTAGAATAAAGTATAAAGGTGACTTGGATGGGGAGGGGGCTGATGAGAGGTCACAAGTAAAGATGTTTTAACATTCTAAAGTTAGAATAAATCTAATTAGATAATGAAAGGGAAGCCTGAAGAGGTTGGCTGTATGGGGTGAGATTTTGACCTATCTGCCCACTGGCCTGCGGGTTTACTAACTTGTATGATCCCATAGAATCTTCGGATACAAGTTGTTTCTCAACCACGTCACCAGGGAGGTGATGATAGTAGATGAGGTTACCAGAGATAGTGATAGAGCAATTAGGTTCAGTATATGTGGCTGCTTTTTAGGACCTAAACCTTAAAGGGGACCAAAACCCACGGCTCGATGGCCCTGAAATCTGTAAGATTCCAGGGCCGCTTGATTCCCTCCCCCTGGGGCACCCAGAATCGGGATGCCCCACTGTGTGAACCCCCCCCCCCCCAGGTTGCACTCGCGCCAGGCATTTGTGAATGGCCAACGCAGACATGGTCCCTGTTAGAGGGTAGCGGGGAATGCGCCCGTCAGGTGCGGTTGGGTACCCCTCCCTTAGAGGAACTGTTAGACGAAGGGGTCCGGACGTATCTGAACACGCCGATTGGAGGAGAGGCTGAGCGTGCGCTGTAGGACCAGGGAAAGGTAAGTTGGGCCGCGCTGGGGGTTTTACACAGCAGGGAATCCCCGATCGGGGTGCCTCAGGGGAAAAACCAAAACACAGGATAGTCAAAATCCTGAGTTTTGGTCCACTTTAAAGTGTCTGGGCAAAAAACATACCTCGACACGCTCCCGCAGTATCCCGGAAGATAGCCGAGGCTTCCGAAGTGATCAAAAGGTCGTCAGGACATGCATGGCCGTTCATTGGGTCTGGTGAGTTCTGAGATGCTATTTCCAGGGAGCTCGCCATGGACACAGACAGGAACTCCAAATTGGGATGCCTGGAGGATAAGAGGCGCTTATCGGGGGTCTATTATAAATTCCAGTCTTTGGGACAACAAAAGACTCTTACATTAGACCGGTGTGCCAGGAAAGATATGGTAAATGGTTCTAATTTGGGGGACTTGCACTTTAAAATGTGCGGTGACCAATTGGGATAACACCCCACACACATACACACGTGGGATCCTGGAATCGTGCGGTTCAGCCTGTAAGGGGTCCTTAAAACTTTACACTGCAGGAAATCTCTAATTGGGATGCCCCCAGGACTCATCTGAGTCAGAGGTATCCTGAGGGTCAGGCAGAATGGTAGTCAAACAGGCAGAGGTCAGTCCAGGCAGCAAACGGGGATGGTCAGATGGTCACATAGTCAGCAGCGGATAGACGTTCATAGAGATCACACCCTTAGCTCAGAAACGCAATCATTGGCATTGTGGCCTGGGCTCCATTTCTATTTAAGGGGTCAGTGGCCAATGGGAACTGCAGGCTGGTCTGGTCAGTGGTCAGTGGTGAGGGGTGACTGAATGGCCTAGAATCCACCAGTCGCTTGGCCACAGTAATCCCAGGGGGCTGGTCGGCTCAGGCCAGTGGCTGACCAGCCTCATAATCAGTGACATTGGCCCTAGAGGCTGCACCACCAGCCACTGACAGCGGGGCATCTTCTCAGGACAAATTTGTCTGCTGACGGTGAACGGACGCACGACCTTTTTTTGACCTGATCTGGATTGGCAGCAGTGTGTATGATGGAATACATTGACGGAAAACCTGATGCACATAGATCTGTCTGGATTTGCTGCCTCAGCAGTTGCCTTCGCACCATGGAGCAAAGCCCAAATGACGAGCATCTCCATCCCCTCAGCACCTCAAGCCGATGATTAATCAAGGTGTTCAGCTTCAGACGTAAGTCAGCCTCAGCCTGACGTGAATTATGGAAGTGCTCTTCTGATGTCAGAGCTGCGAGATTCAGCTTATTCCCTCCGAGACCCTCACGGGCGAGGCAAGCCGGGTCTGCAGCGGAATCTCTGTTAAGCTGAATTGAGGAGATGTTTTCAGCCTGTGGTTGCCGCATGATGAGACCTGCTGGCCTTCCGCCGCTGAAGGAAATTGTAGGTGAATCTTCAAAGAAGCAATTCAGCAGATTTGAAAAGGGAAAAAAAATGTGTTAAAGTGCAGGCAAAGGTAATTGTTACACCATTGTGTCAGGCTACGCTTGGCGCTATCCTCAACTGTTTTCTTTCAATTGAAGAAGAAATGGACAGGATATCGAAGTTTTACAGTTTACAATTACTCTGAAAAAAGTGGACATGGCCCTTGGATCTGTGATGCATAATAATCAGCATAATGGCGGCTTTGTAAGATTCCCAGAACATGCGTAAGACACCCTGGGCTGCTGTTCTCCCCTCTACCCCTGTTGCTAGGCGTGCACTCCCAAAAGCCCATTCGTGCACTGCCAACAGCCCATGCGCGCACCCTCAAAGTGCCAGGGGAGTGAGGAGGAGGAGGTGGGGTGGCAGGCCACAATGGAGAGAGGAGGAGGTGGGGTGGCAGACCACGATGAAGAGAGGAGGTGGTGGGGTGGCAGGCCACAATGGAGAGAGGAGGAGGTGGGGTGGCAGACCACGATGAAGAGAGGAGGTGGTGGGGTGGCAGGCCACAATGGAGAGAGGAGGAGGTGGGGTGGCAGGCCACAATGGAGAGAGGAGGTGGTGGGGCGGCAGGCCACAATGGAGAGAGGAGGTGGTGGGGCGGCAGGCCACAATGGAGAGAGGAGGTGGTGGGGCGGCAGGCCACAATGGAGAGAGGAGGAGGTGGGGCGGCAGGCCACAATGGAGAGAGGAGGAGGTGGGGCAGCAGGCCACAATGGAGAGAGGAGGAGGTGGGGCGGCAGGCCACAATGGAGAGAGGAGGAGGTGGGGCGGCAGGCCACAATGGAGAGAGGAGGTGATGGGGCGGCAGGCCACGATGAAGAGAGGAGGTGATGGGGCGGCAGGCCACGATGAAGAGAGGAGGTGATGGGGCGGCAGGCCACAATGGAGAGAGGAGGTGGTGGGGCGGCAGGCCACGATGAAGAGAGGAGGTGGTGGGGCGGCTGACCACAATGGAGAGAGGAGGAGGTGGGGCGGCAGGCCACAATGGAGAGAGGAGGAGGTGGGGCGGCAGGCGCTGATGGAGAGAGGAGGTGGTGGGGGGGCAGGCCACAGTAGAGAGGAGGTGTTGGGCCACGATGTAGAGAGGAGGTGGTGGGGCAGCCGGCCACAATGGAGAGAGGAGGAGGTGGGGGGGCAGGCCACAATAGAGAAAGGAGGTGGTGGGGGGGCAGGCCACAGTAGAGAGGAGGTGTTGGGCCACGATGTAGAGAGAAGGAGGTGGTGGGGCAGCCGGCCACGATGAAGAGAGGAGGTGGTGGGGCGGCAGGCCACAATGGAGAGAGGAGGCGGTGGGGCGGCAGGCCACAATGGAGAGAGGAGGAGGTGGGGCGGCAGGCCACAATGGAGAGAGGAGGAGGTGGGGTGGCAGACCACGATGAAGAGAGGAGGTGGTGGGGCGGCTGACCACAATGGAGAGAGGAGGTGGTGGGGCGGCTGACCACAATGGAGAGAGGAGGTGGTGGGGCGGCAGGCCACAATGCAGAGAGGAGGTGGTGGGGCGGCAGGCCACAATGGAGAGAGGAGGCAGTGGGGCGGCAGGCCACAATGGAGAGAGGAGGTGATGGGGCGGCAGGCCACAATGGAGAGAGGAGGTGATGGGGCGGCAGGCCACAATGGAGAGAGGAGGTGGTGGGGCGGCAGGCCACGATGTAGAGAGAAGGAGGTGGTGGGGCAGCAGGCGCTGATGGAGAGAGGAGGTGGTGGGGGGGCAGGCCACAATAGAGAAAGGAGGTGGTGGGGGGGCAGGCCACAGTAGAGAGGAGGTGTTGGGGCAGCAGGCACCGCTCACGTTTGTTCTACCCCCGCTGCGTGAGTGGGGGTCGGGGAGACGAACTGGCCGGGCCAAGCGGCGGTATAGCTCTCCTTCCTGCTGGCCCACGGGGAGGGTAGCTGTGTCCCCCCACATGGCAGGGATGTTGTCCACCGGGGCATGATTTTTCCCCTCCCAGGCCCTCAGGGGGCCGCTGGCATCTGCACTGAGCGCAGTGTGAAAGCTGTGAAGCTGGAGGAGGAGGGAGGGACACCCGAAATTCTTAACTTTACCCCAAGCCCACGGCACATGTGTGGCCAGCATTACTTGCATCCCTTCTTGCACAGCCGAAAGGAGCAAGTGATGCCGCGCGCCACCGATGTGTGCAAGTAAAGCTTCACATCAAAATGCCCAACTGGAGAAGCTTATTGGACGAGTGGTCGCACCTGCGCCGTGAGCTCAAGGAGAGGTGGTTCTGGTGGTCCACACAGCAGGGCAGCCCTAACCAGGGCGCCCCAGAGGAAAGGACCCCGAAGCTCTGGATAGTAAAAACTCCTGTGTTTTGGTCCACTTTAATGGGCTTTGTTCAAATGTAAATGAAAATCCCATCCTAATAATACGCATTGTCACGTTTCATCTCGCGCATCATAGCAGCAAGTAAAATTGATAGATATATTCTGCCTCTCAGCGGCCATTATATATCGGGCTAATGTCGTTGCAATGACTGTTTGTATGTATCAGAGAGACAATTATCGGGATAAATATTGGCCGCGCCTCGGGGCTGCGTTTCTGTGAATAACACTAAACCACGCTGATGGCGGATTTCATTAGCCCGGCTTTTATTATCCGCCGCAGAACAATAAAGCTCGCCGGATGGGGCTGAAATATGTTTTACTTACACAAATGACACGTTTTTCGTGAGGAAAACGCTGCGGTTATTGTCGGCGGATGCTGTAATTGTTTTGCATTTTATATTAGCTTGATATTTAACATAACAGCTTCCCCCTCCCGAGGGGTGGATGTGACTCGCTCTCAGTTATATTGAATTTCAGCTCCGCTTTAATTTATAATGGACCGACTGGACCCTGTTGTGACGTCATAGGATCTCCACTGTAAATTCACTCACCGCTTTATTAGCTCCCTAAAATCATTAAAGGGGACCAAGGGTCAAAAATAACTTTGAGGCTTATTCACTACTAGCGCCACGTATCGGCATGTGAGCATCTGTATAGCGGCCCTTAGAGCGCTAGTAGATGCTGTAAGCGGGTATCGGGCGCTGTAGTTTCCTGGCCGGCATTGATGAATGTGATGTGTGTTGGGCGCTTTAACAACAGTATAACGCTGCAGCGAGTGACAGGTAGCGCTACCTCAGTGCGTCCGGTACTCGGCGTTCAACTCCGTATTTAACAAAAAACAGCACACACCCAGACGCTGTTAGTCTGTTTTTGAACACATATCCACCAGTAACAAAGCCAAAACAAAATTGGGATGCCCCACTGTGTGAAACCCCCCCCCCCCTTCCTCCAGGTCGCCTCATACACTTACCTTGTTTCCTGGTCCAATAGCACATGCGTGAGTCACGGTCGCATCCCTGCTATCCCTCTAGCAGGGTCCGGTAATGCTTCCTGTTAGAGGGAGGGGCCAAACCAAATTGACAAGGGTGATAAGAAAGGGGCACAACTCCACAAATACCATCAAATAATATTTTATTAGGTGTTGCACTAAATGTAGCAAAAATAAAAACACACATGAAGACACTGTTAAAATTAATTAATCCACTATTCCTGTGATGCTAAAATACTTAGCAATCCATATTATAGAAGACCACAAGGTATCAAAAGGTACAAATAGAAATCAGTATTAGATCCACAAATGCCCCCCCCCCCCAAATTATTTTTTCAGTATTAAGCACGCTCAGTTATCAATATTAAAAGCTGCGCCCACTATTTTGTATAAGTAGGGAAGCGGGGGATGCGGCCGCCAGCGTGCTCTTGAGTCGCTGTCCTTAGACGACGCGGCGTCAGCAGCTCCAAGCACCCTGATTGGACAAGCGGCTACGCATGCGCCGTAGCACCAGGATGAGGTGAATTGGGCTCGGCGATTTTGGGGGTTTCACACACCCCCGATCGGAGCCCTGGGGAAAAGAACCAAAACCCAGGTTTGTCAAAATCCTTGGAAGCGGGGGTATTGGAGACCCTGACGGTTTTCCTGGGCCCTTCTTCTCAGCTTAGCTGTATCTGGATCAGGATGGTAAGGGTACGCACCAGGGTCCTGGGGCGCTTTGGGGTGTCATTGGCACTCTGGGCTGAAGACTTTCATTTGAAAAGCAATCAGTTGCAGTTTTTTGTCTGGTGAGCCTGATTGGAGGTGACCAGGGGAAATATTTACCCCTTTTTATTGCTTTTTTCCTCGTGTTAATGGTGTGTTTTTACTTGTAAAATTCAAAATTTGTGCACCCTTTAAGGGGGCGGAGTGGCTTCCTTCCGCTGGCAGTGGGGAAAGATGTCCCGGCCACCGCCTTTGGATTATTTTCGGCTTGGATGAGCGGTTCTCCTCCGGCTCATAGTGCTTCTTGCTGGCCGCCGCCTTTGGATGATAGTCAGATAGGCTGAACGGTTCTCCTCCGGCTCATAGTGCTTCTTGCCGGCCGCCGCCTTTGGATGATTTTCGGATAGGCTAAGCGGTTCTCCTCCGGCTCACATCACTTCTTGCTGGCCGCCGCCTTTGGATGGTTTTCGGCTTGGCTTAGCGGTTCTCCTCCGGCTCACAGCGCTTCTTGGCGGCCACTGCCTTTGCTTGATTTTTGGATTGGCTGAGTGGTTTTCCGTCTCACAGCGCTTCTTCCTGGCCGCCGCCTTTGGATGGTTTTCGGCTTGGCTTAGCGATTCTCCTCCGGCTCACATCGCTTCTTGGCGGCCGCTGCCTTTGCTTGATTTTTGGATTGGCTGAGTGGTTTTCCGTCTCACAGCGCTTCTTCCTGGCCGCCGCCTGTGGATGATTTTTGGCTTGGATGAGCGGTTCTCCTCCGGCTCATAGTGCTTCTTGCCGGCCACCACCTTTGGATGATTTTCGGATAGGCTAAGCGGTTCTCCTCCAGCTCACATCACTTCTTGCTGGCTGCCGCCTTTGGATGGTTTTCGGCTTGGCTTAGCGGTTCTCCTCCGGCTCACAGCGCTTCTTGGCGGCCGCTGCCTTTGCTTGATTTTTGGATTGGCTGAGTGGTTTTCCGTCTCACAGCGCTTCTTCCTGGCCGCCGCCTGTGGATGATTTTTGGCTTGGATGAGCTGTTCTCCTCCGGCTCATAGTGCTTCTTGCCGGCCACCACCTTTGGATGATTTTCGGATAGGCTAAGCGGTTCTCCTCCGGCTCACATCACTTCTTGCTGGCCGCCGCCTTTGGATGGTTTTCGGCTTGGCTTAGCGGTTCTCCTCCGGGTCACATCACTTCTTGCTGGCCGCCGCCTGTGGATGATTTTTGGCTTGGCTTAGCGGTTCTCCTACGGCTCACAGCGCTTCTTGGTGGACGCTGCCTTTGCTTGATTTTTGGATTGGCTGAGTGGTTTTCCGTCTCACAGCGCTTCTTCCTGGCCGCCGCCTGTGGATGATTTTTGGCTTGGCTTAGCGGTTCTCCTCCGGCTCACATCACTTCTTGCTGGCCGCCGCCTGTGGATGATTTTTGGCTTGGCTTAGCGGTTCTCCTCCGGCTCACATCACTTCTTCCTGGCCGCCGCCTTTGGATGGTCTTCGGCTTGGCTTAGCGGTTCTCCTCCGGCTCACAGCGCTTCTTGGCGGCCGCTGCCTTTGCATGATTTTTGGATTGGCTGAGTGGTTTTCCGTCTCACAGCGCTTCTTCCTGGCCGCTGCCTGTGGATGATTTTTGGCTTGGCTTAGCGGTTCTCCTCCGGCTCACATCGCTTCTTGGCGGCCGCTGCCTTTGCTTGATTTTTGGATTGGCTGAGTGGTTTTCCGTCTCACAGCGCTTCTTCCTGGCCGCCGCCTGTGGATGATTTTTGGCTTGGCTGAGCGGTTCTCCTCCGGCTCATAGCACTTTTTGCCGGCTGACACCTTTGGATGATTTTCGGCTTGGCTTAGCGGTTCTTCTACGGCTCATAGCGCTTCTTGCCGGCCGCTGTCTTTGGATGGTTTTTGGATAGGCTGAGTGGTTCTCCGTCTCACAGCGCTTCTTCCTGGTCGCCGCCTGTGGATGATTTTTGGCTTGGCTGAGTGGTTCTCCAGCTCACAGTGCTTCTTCCTGGCCGCTGCCTTTTGGATGATTTTCGGCTTGGATGACCGGTTCTCCTCCGGCATAGCACTTCTTGCCAGCCGCCGCCTTTGGATGATTTTCGGATAGGCTTGAGCGGTTCTCCTCCGGCTTTATTTTTACTCCTTGGGCACAGAGTCTAGTGCGGACTCTGCTCTACATTTTATTCATATATGAAAGGCCAGACAACCCGTTTTCTCAGTTGCTATTTTTCAGGAACCCTCTTGAATTATCTGGCCCCAGACTCCTCTGTAATCTAAACCGCAGATGGTCGCCCTCTGCCCAGCAGCCTGGAGAGCCGCAGCCGTGATAATACATCGCACCGTCCAAATTGATTTCATTTCCCCGGCTGCTTTGTTTTTCACATGGTGTTCTCTCGTACGCTCTTCACTCCAATTCCGCCTGATAAGCCGAGCCCATCGAGATGAAATCTAATTTGATGGAAATAATTCTCAGATTTGGTCCGGTGTATGAGATAAAAGCCGATCAGAGCTGAGCGCCAGGGACCGCAGAGCTTTAATGAAGTCTGTAAATACGAGACGAGTGTCTTCGCCATGCCTTGCACTCCATATTTATTTATTCAGAATTTATCTAAGCACGAGAAAGTCGCATCTGGTATTGTAGCGTGTAGCACTTGTGTTCAACGCATTTATTTTTAATAATCGTAAATAGAAAACATTTATAAATGTGATGGGTAGGTACAGTGGGAGACAGTACAGTTATAAAGGATTAGAGCCCTGTCCGTAGAGTAGGCCCTGATAGTGTTAGTGACTTTGAGCAGTAGTAGATAAAAGTAGGACTTAGATGTCCTTAAATCTTGAATCCACATGATGGCAGGATAGTGTTAGTGACTTTAATCAGTAATAGATAAAAGAAGGACTTAGGTGTCATTACATCATGAATCCACATGACGGCAGGATAATCTTACTGACTTTAATCAGTAATAGATAAAAGTAGGATGTAGGTGTCATTGCATCATGAATCCACATGATGGCAGGATAGTGTTAGTGACTTTAATCAGTAATAGATAATAGCAGGACTGAGGTGTCATTACATTATGAATCCACATGATGGCAGGATAGTGTTAGTGACTTTAATCAGTAATAGATAATAGCAGGACTTAGGTGTCATTACATCATGAATCCACATGATGGCAGGATAGTGTTAGTGACTTTAATCGGTAATAGATAAAAGTAGGACTTAGGTTTCATTACATCATGAATCCGCATGATGACAGGATAGTGTTAGTGACTTTAATCAGTAATAGATAAAAGTAGGACTTAGGTTTCATTACATCATGAATCCACATGATGACAGGATAGTGTTAGTGACTTTAATCAGTAATAGATAGAAAGCAGGACTGAGGTGTCATTACATCATGAATCCACATGATGGCAGGATAGTGTTAGTGACTTTAATCAGTAATAGATAAAAGCAGGACTTAGGTGTCATTACATTATGAATCCACATGATGACAGGATAGTGTTAGTGACTTTAATCAGTAATAGATATAAAGCAGGACTGAGGTGTCATTACATCATGAATCCACATGATGGCAGGATAGTGTTAGTGACTTTAATCAGTAATAGATAAAAGCAGGACTTAGGTGTCATTGCATCATGAATCCACATGATGGCAGGATAGTGTTAGGGATTTTAATCAGTAATAGATAAAAGCAGGACTTAGGTGTCATTGCATCATGAATCCACATGATGGCAGGATAGTGTTAGTGACTTTAATTAGTAATAGATAAAAGTAGGACTTAGATGTCATTACGTCATGAATCCACATGATGGCAGGATAGTGTTAGTGACTTTAATCGGTAATAGATAAAAGTAGGACTTAGATGTCATTACATCATGAATCCACATGATTGCAGGATAGTGTTAGTGACTTTAATCGGTAATAGATAAAAGTAGGACTTAGATGTCATTACATCATGAATCCACATGATGGCAGGATAGTGTTAGTGACTTTAATCGGTAATAGATAAAAGTAGGACTTAGATGTCATTACATCATGAATCCACATGATGGCAGGATAGTGTTAGTGACTTTAATCAGTAATAGATAAAAGTAGGACTTAGATGTCATTACATCATGAATCCACATGATGGCAGGATAGTGTTAGTGACTTTAATCAGTAATAGATAAAAGTAGGACTTAGGTGTCATTGCATCATGAATCCACATGATGGCAGGACAGTGTTAGTGACTTTAATCAGTAATAGATAAAAGTAGGACTTAGGTGTCATTACATCATGAATCCACATGATGACAGGATAGTGTTAGTGACTTTAATCAGTAATAGATAAAAGCAGGACTTAGGTGTCATTACGTAATGAATCCACATGATGGCAGTGTTGCCTAAGGAATGAGACCAGTTAATATTAATTAGTCTAGCGTGCCCCTTTAGTTTGGAAAATAGAGACAGATGGTATTGGCATAGTGGGTAGTAGCAACATTTAGGAAGTTATATAGGGAAGAACCCAACCCTTCCAGAGGGTTCTATGCTAGTTCTGTGCTAGATGTGATGAGGGGAAGAGCAGCAGTGAAGGGGGGAATCAGTGGATGTTAGTCGCAGAGTTGCAGGTGTAACTGGGAAGCTGTGGACGTTGTTTGATGTAACTGCTGAAGAATATCACCTGTACTGGATTATGCTGTTGTGATGGATGGAAGTCCCAAATAAAGAGACTGTTTTATATAAGACATGTCATGATTGGAGACCAGCGACAACTGATGAGTAAGTGCACCTCACCCCACACATGCCTCACCAACCTGAGTCGCCCTACCATAGGTCCAAGAACAGCCTCTGCCTCAGGCCCGCTACATAAATATTTACTTCTTGTAGCCACCAGGTGGCAGTGCTCTAAGACGACATATCCGCTTCTGTAGATTTCTTTTGTACAACTGCTGCACAGAAAGTAGAAGTTACCAAAAAGGATTGTACTCCGAGTCTTCTTGCAAACAAGGAGCTTTGAAACGGGAAGTTCAGCTCAAAACTTAGACATAATTCACTTTGAAAAAGGAAGTTGAGTAATTATGTATATTCTATTAAACCGGATCTTCAGCTTCATTTAATGAAAAGCCCAAACGCTTGCAAAATTATTTCCCAGCATCTAAAATGAATATATTTTACATTTTTAGTCAATTACTTTTTATTCTTTCGCCCAATGGGCTGCAACTCTGTTCAGGGCGCCGCCATCTTGCCTCAGAAGCATCACATACTGAGGAGAGGAGAGGAGAGGAGGAGGGGGCAAAAGTGCAGGGTGGTGGGTTTATAGCTGTGCTTTGCACAGACAAAGCAAAGCTGGGTTCAAGAAAAGGAATATTTTTGGGGGAGAAAGGGGGCCCTTTATTTGGGTAACCCCTAATTATGAAGGGCTTTATAGGGGATTAAGGAGTTAAACTCCTTGGTTAAAATATCATAAACACGTTATACATTTATTTTGTATTCAGTTAATATACATCATCTCTCAACAGTGTCAATATGTTGTTAATGTTTCATACATATATTTTCTTCAACATATCTTACTCAATTGTTGTTAGTTTACAGACGTACTAGTAATGAGGTACGAATCTCTGCTCATCTGGGAGCTGCCCATATGCTGGGGGCTCAGTCCCATCTAATAACAGTTTGTAGCAAGCTTCAGGTCAATATACACTCAGTTGTAGCAAGTGATTCTTTACGTGCAGACGTTTCACTCCTTATGAGCTTCCTCGGTGCACTTTAAGTGGTCTGGTTATACATAACAGAGTATACAATTAACTCAGATCCTTTTAATGATTCAGTCTTTATATGTGCAATACAATGTTACATACCTCCTATTATCCTGTGTTAGTAAGGGAGCGCTTGCTTCCAGCCGTCCTTTATGTTTGGCTGAGAGATCTACAGATCACATGGGCTATATTAAGTGTATGCCAAATGGGTAGTAATATATATTAAAGGTTTGAACAAGTTAATAATAATATACCTGTATAGTATGGTTGTGGATGTGCCTGTGCAGGGCTGGACGTCAGTAATGATCTTTAAAGCGGACCTTCACTCTGAATAAGAGTCTATCTTATATGTTTCCCACACCCTGTACATACAGATTGCTCACATTAAAAATCATCCTACCTGCATCTACTGCATGTTATGAGCCTTTAAACATCCAAGATGGCGGCTTATGGAAGCCGCCATTTTATCAGGCAGCCTGCAAACAGGAAGTGCCTGCAAACAGGAAATGACTGTGCTGCTCTGCATTCTGGGACTGCTGACCTTTCCCTGACCCCAGCTTTGCTCTGTCTGAGCAAAGCACAGCTATAACCTGCCCCCCTGTACCTTATCCCACTCTCCTCTCCTCAGTTAGTGTGATGCTTCTGAGTCAAGATGGCGGCGCCCGTATCCTAAATTCCTGAACAGAGTTGCAGCCCAGTGGGGGGAAAGAATAAAAACTTAGTGACTAAAAATGTAAAATATATTAATTTTAGATGCTGGGGAATCGTTTTTTAAGAGTTTGGGCTTTTCATTAAATCATGGTGAAGGTCCGGTTTAAGCCTTCACTGGCTGTTTAGTAAGGAAAGAAATAACAGGGAGGACGTTAATGTCCTGAAGGTTACCTAGAATGGCCTTTTGGTATAGTCTATCTACGACGCTTACCTTCCACAGCGCGGGTCCCGTCTCTGACAGGCTGCGAGACCGGCTTATGTCAGCCTGCCTGCAGCGTGCCGGTTTGAATCCGGTCTGGCTCGCTGAGGCGGCGTGGCGGTCTCTTAGTTCCGGGGGCCGCCCAGGGACGTCATAGGGGGCGGGCTTAGTCCGTTCCCCAGTGTCCTACTGCCAATCAGGCAGTCCCTTTGTATGACGCAAACTGCGTCATTGTGGGCTGGGCGGCCCTCGGCCGCTATGTGGGAATTGGCAGGCGCCATGTTATTGAAGCCCACTGCTTTCTGAACACAGATAACATAAGTTAGTAAGATCCCATAGTAAGAATTGAGAGGGGAAGAAATAGTACCGTTACTTGAACCTACTAGAAAGATTTGGAAATAAAAAGACTAAGAATCTTTCAAGAAAAGGACAGCAATCCCAGAATGCAGAGCGGCACAGTCAGAAGACACTTCCTGTTTGCAGGCAGCCTGAGACTCCATGTGCCGCTATCTTGGATAGTAAAAAGCTCAGAAAATGCAGTAGATGCAGGTAGGATGATTTTTTAATGTGAGCAATCTGTATGTACAGTTTGGGGAAACATGCAAGATAGGCTCTTATTTAGGGTGAAGGTCTGGATTAATGTGGGGAAACATACAAGATAGGCTCTTATTCAGGGTGAAGGTCCGGATTAATGTGGGGAAACATACAAGATAGGCTCTTATTCAGGGTGAAGGTCCGGATTAATGTGGGGAAACATACAAGATAGGCTCTTATTCAGGGTGAAGGTCCGGATTAATGTGGGGAAACATACAAGATAGGCTCTTATTCAGGGTGAAGGTCCGGATTAATGTGGGGAAACATACAAGATAGGCTCTTATTCAGGGTGAAGGTCCGGTTTAACTGAACTTTTTGTCACACTGGTGGCGGTTACCAAGACTTCAACTGTGGTCTACTGCCAGCGCGGCAGTTGTATTTACAGCACCACCAAGTGATTGCTATATTGGGAACAAAGCGCCACAAGGTAGGGTGGGGTTCCATTTGCGATCCTTTATTGGTTAGACAGGCACCATGTAACCAAGTATTAAAGCGGACCAAAACCCACATTTTTAACTAGCATCCCCTGAATTGCTCCCCCTATGAAGAGAACCTTTTGCCTATTTTCACTGCTCCTGCTTCACTCTAACCCAGATAATGGCGCCTGTTTTAGCTGTAAAGCTCCGCCTCTTCTATTCATTATCACTGTTGTGTGTGGCAATGATGTGATAGCCACACTTAGGCAATCACTGATCACCTGCTATCTTACAGAGAGGGACAGCAAAAATAAAATTCTTCCAGGATTATTCGAAAAGCAAAAATATCCATTTCTAGTCCTGCATCAGCAGGGGCTTTCACGAGTTTGGTGGGTTTCGGTCCACTTTAAAGTGATTGGTCCAAAAAGTAGCTTATCTTTCGTTGAGTGGCCCCAGCGCTGTCCTTCATTTCTTGTCTGCCTCCTTAGGAGGGATATTCACTTCCTCATTCTGGTTTCCTTCCCCACCCCGCCGATGTGGTCCACCAATCAACTTTCGGGGGACTAAGCACGAAAGCACCCCCCACTCCCTGCCCAGACGTCCTGAGTGGCTGCCTCTCTCTGCTCTGTGTTGCTGCCTGGATTCAACTGACATAACTGACAATGCAGAGTTGCAGGAAGCACAGCAGCACTTCCTGTTTGCAGGCGGCTTGGAAATGCATGAGCCACCATTTTGTTTCTAAAATTTACTACGACAGTAGTTAGAAAAAGGTAAATTAACTTTTATGTGCAGCAATCCAAAATGCCCCAGGGAGGGATGCGTATGTTCACTGTTTGTTGTGTTGGTCTGGTTTAAGTCATTTATTACTCTTGGTCCGCGTTAACTGCTCTCGATGGTCCCCATGTTTCTCCCCTTTCCTTTACTGTTTCTCCATAGCGATTTGATCTCTTGAGCTCTATTCGTCGTTTCGAAGTGTATTCTCCGGAGAACATGTGTTTTTTTGGGGGGATTTTCTGATTCCAGTTGTCCCTTAACGTTTTTTGGCCCAGTGTTTTGTCACAGATGTTCTCTTTGTTTTACATATTAATGCTTAATAATTTAGCTATAGTTTTTTGTCTGTGTTTTTGCTAAACTTTGGGGCCCAATATCCACATTTTTGTTGTTTTGACCTTAATTTTTGTGTTTTTTTTTTTCCCCCAACAAAAAAAGGATTCAATCTCTAAAGAGAACTTGAGGCTGAGACTTTCATTGTTCAAAAACATGCGGGACGTCGCCAGCATGTGTTATAGGAATGAAATAGGCCTGTTATCCGTTAGAATCGTCAGTTTCCTCCGGTTACTTGCTGGAGGAAATTCACGCTTCAAATTGCCACATTTGCGCACTTTTCTCTGCCCTCTAAACATTACATAAATCAGGCGCCGGAGACGGTTTGGTGTGACAAAATGGCAGTGGTAAAAAATGCCAGGGTCATTGACGAACGCTAGTGTGCAAAAACAAATGTGCATCCCATTTTGACGACCATAAATCACGCGGAAGCCCAAACGCAATTTGGCACTCCAAATAGCATGAGCAAAGTCATCCGCCAATGACCATGAATCGACCCTTATGTTTCTTTGCCTCTCCAATGCTCTAACACTTATACAAATAACTTAGGAACTACAGGGTCTTTTTGAAAATGGATTGAAGTTTAGGACAGTGCAAAGTGTAGCCCGAGACAATGGGACAACAATCGGACGCTCGCCTTTAGTATAACTTTAAGCTTTTCAGTGTCAACCTACCTAGAGAGTTTGTCTCCCTCTGTTGCCAGGCCATCATTCAGCATTTTGCGCTGTAGAGGTTTAACTATGATTTTTGCACGAGTTTCTCAGGAAAATGATATGTTGTTTATTTGTTTGGCCTTTAACATGAAATTGCCTAGCTTGTATTTTTTCATTACTTTCTCAATATTTTTGGGTGTAAAATTGGGGGGGGGGAAAGTTAAAAATATTTTTGAAAGTTTATAGCATTATTTTATGTTTTTTAAGAAAATCATATTGCATGTAAAAGCCCCCCCATCACAATGGTGCCACATATGTATTAGTAGACCCCTGTTTCTGCCCAGGAGACACCGCAGACTAAGGATATTTCAAATAAAATACAACTACTCTGCGCACAACGAGGGTTAAATGGCGTGGGGTCTCCCCTATCAATATAAACCAGCAGCAGTTATGAGGGCTGGTAGACCAAGGCACGGAGGCCAAGCGGAAATCCACTGACCCCAGCCCATATAGCCCACATGCAACCCCCGTTTCCCTCTAACAGGGAGCGTGCCCGGACCGGCCATTCACAAATGGCTGGCGCCATATTCCGTCCTGGAGAATTGGGACCTTGGGGTGCTCTATCCCTTGCATTGAAAAGTTTTACAACACTAGAGCCATGGAGGATAAAAAGTGAGTATAGTTTTTTTTTGTTTTCATGCCTGGAAAGTCCCTTTTAGGCTTCTTAACTTTACCTTTGCAGAGGGACATCCCACTCCTGCAGCACCTGCGGGGGCTTTATGGTATAGGGTCTGTAAAAAAATGTCCACAGACTAGTCTTTCCCACCAATCTAAAGGACACCCCTGAAGTGATCCCATACCAAGAAAGGTGACTTGCGTTGCCTTCTATCCCCAGCCCAATTCCCTAAAATTAAGGCGTTTGCACAATATTTATAAAAAATGCCAAAGGGATGGTTTATGATGTTCGAATGATGACCATATGGCTCCCTGACCATGCAGCGGGGGATGCGGCCACCAGCACGCTCGGATGTGCTTGCATTGGACAAGCTCCTGGACGAGTGGCCGCACATGCGTTGTTTTGCGGCAAGGACCAAAACCAGGATAGTCAAAATTCTGGGTTTTGGCCCTTTAAAGTAAATACAAAGCCCCCCCCCCCCCCCCCATGGCCTTCTGTACTGTGAAATTTTAAATACAATACAAGGGTTGCCATCTAAATTAATAATAAATCAGTCCCCCTCCCCAGTCCCACTCGATTATTAAATATGAGCTGTTGGAATCCGCAGAAGCCCTGATCTGTTTTCCAATAGACCAGCTGGTCCCGCTGTCGTCTGGCAACATCCTTCATTTATCTAAATCTCTGAGCAGTTCAGTGTTCAAAGGCGACGTCTTCCGAAACAAAATGTTTTCTTCATCCCATTAAAACCGCAATCTAGAAGTACAATCGCATTTGGAGCGGCTACAAAGGAGAAATGAATTCTGGCGTATCCCGAATGTGGAATCGGCGCAGCCGTCGTACGCGGGACCTTCTGCCCGTTAACCCCCCAGCGGCAGCCGTACAAATTCACGTTTCCAGGAAATCCGTTCCGCCTCTAACGGTTTGGCTTTTGCTCCTCGCTTGGAGCCTTCCAGGCATTCAATTTGCGTTCTTACCCATCTCGGGAGCATGAGCGCAGGTGGAAATAATGTTGCCATGGCTTAGTTTTGCTTTGCAAATTCGTAGAAGGTGGAAGAAAACATTGGCAATGGGAATAAATCTTTTAGGTATTAAAGTCGACCAAAATCCAGGATTTTGATTATCCTGGGTTCTGGTCCTTGCCCCGATCCCGCTGTGCGAAACCCTCCCAGGGAAAAAAACTCACCTCTTCCCGGTCCTACAACGCATGCGCGACTGCCCGTCCAATCAGTGCGCTTGGATCCGCTCGAGCGCGCTGACAGCCGCATCCCCCTCCAACCCTCTAACAGGGAGCGTGTCCGTGCCGGCCATTCACAAGTGCATGGCACGGGCACATGCCTTGCTAAAGGGATAGCGGGATGCAGCTGCAGGTCGCACATGCGCTGTTGGATCGGGAAAGGTGTTTCCGGGTGACCTGGGGGGTTTCACACAGTGGGGCATCCTGATTCTGGATGCCCCGGAGGGAGGGAATACAGGAGCCCTGGAACCTTATAGATTTCAGGGCCGATGGGGTGTGGGTTTTGGTTCTCTTTAAGTGATTGAAACATGTATTTTCCTCTTTATTTGCCCAAGTTATAGCACAAGTCAAGGTTTAAAACAAAAAAAACGTACCCAACGCCATCAGAATGATTGAATTGGGCAAGTGCAGATGCAGCACGTTGCAACCCTGGCATACGTTATTGCTTGGGTTTGGCTTTACACTGTAAGGGCTTGGTCCAGGCATCAAACATTGCAATAAAGCTATTGCATGATTGCAGGGCCGACTCCAGGTTTATCGGGGCCCCTGCACGATGGAGTATTAGTAGGGCCATAACGGTGTGGTATGATACTCCATACATGGTGATAAAGTAGCATGTATGGTGAATACTGCCAAATAGTAGAAAGACAAAAACAATTATAGGAATGACAAGTTGTAGAAGAAATGACAAAGAAAAAGAGAATATAAGGAATGACAGGAAAAAAGAAAGCAAGAAAGAAAGGATTGCCCAAAAAGGATACATGGAAAGAAACAAAGAAATAGAAGAAATAAATGGTAAAAAAACAAAGAACAAAAGCATAGAATGAATGACCGAAACAAAGGATAATGAATGAATGAATGAATGACCGAAACAGAGAAGAATAAAATAAATGAACCCAAATGCAGGAAGAGAGATAAAAGTATAGATGGATGGTAACAAAGACTAGAAGGAAAGAAAGACTAGAAAGGACTGACAGAAATAATAGAAAAAAAGATGAAAGAAAGAAACAAAGAATAAATAGAAAAAAAAAGAAAAGAATAGAAGAAAAGAAAGCTTAGAAGGACCGACAGGAAAAATCTCTCCCAATGGCCAATCTGCCTTAGTCCTGGTCCTTCATAGGGGCTGTCCGGGGTAGAGGGAATGAGGTTGGCCCTCCCAAGGTGCGGGGGCCCCAGCAACTGCCTGGGTATGCCCAGTGCTGATGGCTGCCCTGCACGATTGCATTATTAAAGTGGTCCTTTCCCCTGGGGCACCCTGATCGGGGGTGCCCCACTGTGTGAAACCCCCCAGGACACCAAGACCAACTCACCTCTTCCTGGTCCCACGGCGTGTCTAAGAGCAGTGGATTTGAGCGCCCTGACGGCCGCATCCTCCGCTTCCCTCTATTAGAGAGCATGCCTGTGCAGGCTATTAACAAATGCCTACCGCGGGTATGCGCACTGCTAGAGGGATAGCAGGATGCAGCCACGGCTCGTGCATGCGCCATTGTACCGGAAACAAGGTAAGTGAATGGGGCGACCTGGGGGAGGGGCTTCACACAGCGGGGCATCCTGATTTAGGATGCCCCGGTGAGGGGAATCAATCGGTGTGGGTTTTGATCCACTTTAAACCCTGACACCCCAATCTGCATTTTGCACCACTCCTGCTTGGCTCATTACAATGGAAGGGGCAAGGGCTTGAACCAACATTGTTGGTGGGGCCCCTTTTCCCCGCCAACTTGATTATCAACATTTTTTTTTTTAAGATTCACTATGTGAATGTGTGTCTCCATCGGTTAAGGAGGATAAGGGTATTGTTACGGTTGTTGTATTGTTTTTTTTTTTTTTCTTGATAAAAACAAAATAAAAACATAAAAAAAAAAAAAAAAAAAAATCACTATATGGTAAAACTATGGCATGATATCTGTAATACCCCAACCCTCAATGTGATTATGCAATAGCTTGACCATAAGGCCCGAAAAAAAAAATGTTCAGAAACTGTGTTGGACAGGAAGTGAGGAGCCAAACGATGTTCGACTACGCTGAAGCCTGGCTCTAGCTTTTGCCCCTTCCAGTGTAATAAGCCGAGCAGGAGCTGTGCAAAATGTGCTTCAGGTTTAATCCAATCATGTAATATTCGTAGAAGGAGCAACAACGCAAACTTTGCCCAAGGGGAATAAATCCCTTAGATATTAAGTGATGAAAACATATTGGTTGCTCTATACCTGCCCACGTTTATTATAGCACATGTCAAGGAAACTGTAAAGGTTAACAAAAAAAACAACATACCCAACCTCAAATAAAATCGATTTATTCGCCAAGTACAGATGTAGCACATCACAATTCCAGTATTTTTATTGAAGACATGTTATTCCTTACTCTTGGCTTTTTACACTGCAAGGGCTAGTGCCAGGCTTCAGCCTAGGGAAACATTGAGATTAAGCCATTGGCTGCTTATATTAAACCCTGAAACCCTGACCTGCATTTTGAACTACTCCTGCTTGGCTCATTCACACTGGAAGTTGCAAGGGCTAGAGCCAGGCTTCAGCTTAGGGATACATTGTTGGGGGGCCCTTTTCACCGCCAGCACTGTTCCGAACATTTTTTTTTTTGTCTTCCCACGCTATCAAGCTATTGCATCATCGCGTCAAGCCCCAACATCTGATGCGATCATGCAATAGTTTAATTGTGAGTCCTAAAAAGAAATATTCAAAATCTGTATTGGACGGGAAGTGGGGGCCCAAACAACGTTCTATTACTCTCAAGCCTGGTGCTAACACTTGCCCCATCCAGTGTAATAAACCAAGTAGGAGCAGTGCAAAATGTGGGTCGGGGTTTAATCCAACCATAGAAGGATTTGCACGAATGTAGAAGGTGCAAAAAGTAAGATCTCATGAATCACAGCAACGTTTTCAAACATTTAAAAAAATGGCAGTGATTAGGAACTTGGGGGGATATAACCATAGCATCTAATGGCTTGCCTACAGTATTTTTTAAGTACAGATTTGTCCACTGCTGTCTGAAAAATCACATTTTTACACTTAATATCACTTAATATCTAAGGAGCTTCATACCCATCAGCCAAATTTGTATTTTATCTATCCTTGATTTTAATTTATCCTAGTGTAGCCCCCCAGCAGTAGGCGTGGCTGCTGCCAAGTCAAATGTTCTTTTTTATTCGCAAATGGGAGTATCTGTGTCTCCTGCTGCTGCTAGGCAATGTCTGACACCCCAGAAGGAGCTTTACTGACTTACGTAGCCGGAAGATTCAGGGACACTTGCTTTACACACACACACGCACACTGCCATCTGACTAACATGTATTTCCTTACTGAAATAACTTTCTTTGCACCTACCCTTCCTCTAATAAGAACTGCAAATCTTTAAATATTTATGATACATTTCTGTTAATAGATTTATATAAAACTTAAGCAGGTCCCAAAAAAGAATAGAACAGAACCAGCATAAAAAAGGTTAGTGCAGAGACCAGGCATGGGAGGGCAGAGCGGGAGAGGGGGCATGACCAAGGCACGGAGGAGGGCACTGAACTGCTTATGGAAATTGTGCGGGCGGTCCAGAGTACACGACGATACACAGCATACTTAGATCTTGTTGGGTGGGGGGGGGGGGGGTGTAGAAAGGGGGAAAAAACGATATTTGAAGACAAAAAGCTAAAGTTAAACCCAGCTGTGAGCACCTCCTGTAAAGTCTCCTGCATGCACTTTAAGAGGACCAAAACCCACCCTGGAGTCGGAGACTTGCAGACAGATTCGAGATGCCCCACTGTGTCAAGCCCCCCAGGTTGCCTGAAAACTGACCTTCTTACCTGGTCCAATGATGCATGCACAAGCAGTGGCTGCATCTCCGCTATTTGTGAATGGCCAGCACAGGCATGCTCCCTGTTAAAGAGTAGCGGGGGATGCCGGACAGGCATACTCTCTCCCCCCGGGGCATCCAGATTCGAGATGCCCCACTGTGTCAAATCCCCCCAGGTCGCCCTAAAACTCACCTTATTTCCTGGTCCAATGGTGCATGCACAAGCAGCGGCCGCATCCCCGCTATCCCTTTAGCAGGATGCGTGCCCGCGCGAAGCATTTGTGAGTGGCCTACGCCGCCACACTCCCTGTTAAAGGGTAGCGGGGGATGCCGCCGCCAGAGCACGATGACTGGACGAGAGGCTGCACATGCCCAGTGGGCAAAGACCAAAACCCAGGATAGTCAAAATCCTAGGTTTTGGTCCACTTAAATAATGTGTAATTTAACTCTTGTGTGGACAATGTCTAACTTTTTTCTTTCCCCTCTTTGTCTTGTAGGAAATAACCTGGACGCCATCCATGACATCACTGTGGCCTACCCTCACAACATTCCTCAAACCGAGAAACACATTCTGAGCGGCGACTTTCCTCAGGAAATACACTTTCACGTCCGCAGATACCCCGTCGACAGCCTCCCGGCTTCCAAAGAAGACCTCCAGCTATGGTGCCAGGAGAGGTGGAAAGAGAAGGAGGATCGACTTTGTGCCTTCTACGAAGGGGAGAGATACTTTGACGTCACCGGACGGAGCAAGATCCCTCCCTGCAAATCGGAGTTCCGGGTCCATCTAATCAAGTTTGCGTCGTTGTTGTACTGGACTTCTTTCATAGCGGCCTCCTTTGTCTGTCTTTACATGTACAGCCTTGTGCGGTGGTATGCGTTAATCATGATGGTCTTTTATGTCCTCCAGGAAAAGATCTTCGGGGGACTTGAGATGATGGAACTGGCTTCCCACCGCTACCACACCAACAGGCTAATGCAAGCCAGCAAACAAGCGTAATGAAGGGCTTGGATTTTTACAAAGGGTCGTCCATTTTTTGTAAAACATAACTACCCTGTTGTTCGTTATATAAATATCTGGTTACTTTTATTGGGGACATAATTGCCCAGGAGCCGTTTTGGTTGAGAACTGGAGGCAGTTCTACGTAAACCCAGAGATGGCTGCCCCCTAACTGTTGGTGGATTGCGCTTGCACCCTACGACAACAATATAATTGCTGCACTCAAGGGTTGACTGGGACGAAAACTTTTCTGGGGATTTTACCTTCCACATCAGCCCTGTGGTTCCTACTTAGGTGTTTTTTTCTGCCCTCCCTTAAAGCTCTCTACTTTTTTTTTCAATGCACATGTTCCGGCTACACACGACAGCGGCAGCGCTCCATATTGCCAACAAATCCTTCTCGTTGGCACATGGGGATACAGAGATGCTCAATTTTGCAGTGCTTTCGAAGCACAGAATGTAATAGACATTCAGGAGGCCCTGTGCACTGTAGGCCACTAGGAAGTTTCCATATCTTTCAAATGGCTAGTCCTCCCATGGTTATTTCATTCTGCAGCAGCAATGGCTCATACCTGTATTTATGGGCAGTGTGGGCCACCTGGAAGATTCCTGATCTTTTACTTGGTTAGTCCACCCATGATTGTTTAGTCATTCTTCAGAAGCTATGGGTGGCTCTTACCTGGATGTATGGGCAGTGCTGGCTGCCAGGAAGTTTACTGATCTTCCACTTGGCTGCTTCTCCCATGCTTATTTAGTCATTCTGCATAAACAGTAGCTCATACTTGGATGTATGGGAAGTGTTGGCAGCCAGGAAGTTTCCTGATCTTCCATTTAGGTTAGTCTACCCATGGTTATTTAGTCGATTCTGCAGGAGCAATGGCTCATGCCTGGATATATGGGGACTGTGGGCCACTTGGAAGATTTTTGATCTTCTACTTGGTTAGTCCACCCATGGCTCTTTAGTCATGCTGCAGCAGCCATGGATCATACCTTAATATATGAGCGGTGTGGGCCACCAGGAAATTTCCCAATCTTCTACTTGATTAGTCCACCCATGGTGGTTAAGTCATTCTGAAGCAGCTATGGGTGGCTCTTACCTTGATATATGGGCAGTGTGGGCCACTCGGAAGATTCCTGATCCTCTACTTGGTTAGTCCACCAGTTGTGGTTTAGTCATTCAGCACCTATGGATGGTGCTTACCTGGATGTATGGGCAGTGTGGACCACCAGGAAGTTTCTCAATTTTTCACATGGCTAGTCATCCCATGGTTCTTTATTCAATCTGCAGCAGCAATGGCTCCTACCTCAATATATGGGCAGTGTGGGGAAGTTTCCTGATCTTCATGATATTCCACTTGGTTAGTCCACCCATGGTGGTTTAGCCATTCTGCAGCAGCTATGGATGGCTCTTGTCTGGATGTATGGGCAGTGTGTTCCACTTCACTGTTCCTCCCATGTTTATTCAGTCATTCTGCAGCAGCAATGGCTCTTACCTTGACGTGTAGGCCACCACAAAGTTTCACAATCTTTTGGCTAGTCCTCCCATGGTGACTGCAGCAGCTATGGCTCTTACCCAGATGTATGGGCAGTGTGGGTCACCCGGAAGATCCCGATCTTCCACTTGGATAGTTCTCCCATAGTTGTTTAGCCAGTTTGCCACAGCAATGGCTAATACTTAGATGTAGGTTTCCCTTCCCTCCCTGAAAGCATAATGTGCCTGCACTGGGGTGACAGTGTGCCATGTTGGCACCTTGTCCTTTTCCTTGACACATGGGATGCCTATCTGCTAATTTTGGCTCCTCTCTTTGTGGGAATGGAATGGTGCTGGAGCATTGTGGGCCACCGCAAAGTTTCTCGGTTAGCCATCCGGCCATGGTTTAGTCATTCTGCAATAGCTGCATACTTAGCTGTATCTTTCTCCTCCGTTCCTGAAAACATCGGCTTCTCTAGCCAACTACGTGCATAGGAGTGGGAGCATCCCATGTCGCCACCACGTCCTCTTCCATGACACATGACACATTGGATTCTGGCTCCTTTCTTTGTAATGCTTTGGAGGCAAGGAGGATATTATACGACATTCAGCCCTGGGGGCCACAGTACAGTGTGAGCCAACAGGAACTTTTTTGGACTTTCCCCACAGTTGTTTAGTCATTCTGTATCAGCCATTGCTCATATTAGTTGTATGTTCCCCTTTTCTGCCTGCAAGTGTCGTGCAACATCTACATGCCTTGGGGCTGCAGAATCCCATGATGCCGACACGTC
This sequence comes from Gastrophryne carolinensis, assembly GCA_027917425.1. Taxonomy (NCBI): domain Eukaryota; kingdom Metazoa; phylum Chordata; class Amphibia; order Anura; family Microhylidae; genus Gastrophryne; species Gastrophryne carolinensis. The sequence goes on along the minus strand of CM051237.1, from coordinate 472,820,868 downwards.
CTCTTCCTTGACACATAGGATGCCTAGCTACTCAATTTGGCTCCTCTGTTTGTGGTGCTTTTTGGGAACCAAGGGAAACATAAGACATTAAGTTCAGGAGGCCCCAGGGAATTGTGGGCCAACAGGAAGTTTCTTGGTCTTCCAGTTGGCCATACACTCATGGTTGTCATTCTGCAGTAGCTCATACTTAGGTGTAGGTTTCCCTTCCTTTCCGTAAAGCTTTGGGTTTTTTTAGGACACGCTACGTGCATTGACGTGGTGACTTCTCATGCTGTCAACACATTCTTTCTTTGACACGTGGGATGCCTAGCTGTGCATTTTGGCGCTTCTCTTTTGTGGCCCTTTAGGGTAATGTAGGTTAACATAACAGCCCAGTAGGGCCAAGGGCAGTGTGGGCCACAAGGAAGATTCCCAGTCTTCCAATTCCGTCCTTGGTAGTTTGGTTCAGTCATTTTTAAACAGCAGTGGCTCATCCTTTCCCTGCCTGCAAACGTCATGCACCATCTACATGCCTTAGGGGCGGTGGCATTCCATTCGCCATCTACAGGCCTTGGTGGTGGCAGTGTCTCATGTTGCTAGTCCTCTAGTCCCAACTAGTCCTCTTCAAAGACATGGGATTCCTAGCTGTGGATTTTGGCTCCTCTCTTTGTGGTGCTTTTGGAGGCCCCAGGGCAGTGTGGGCCACTGGGAAGTTTCCTGGTCTTCAATGTTTTTTTTTTTTTTTTTTTTTTTTTTAAGCAAGTCCAATTCAGCTTCAGAGATTTACCTCTCCTGTCTTACCTCTCCTGTCTTGTTAGCTTAATCAGGGCCACCATGTGGAATTTTCGGGCCTCATACTGCAGGACTGCCTGAGCCCCCCTCATAACAAATGTGTGATGGCTTGGCCCCTAGTTTAAACTGGGCCACTTGCCCCAAGGCAACCAGGCTTATCTCAAAAGCCAGACCATTTAGGAAGCAAAACTCTAGGGGCCCAGGCACTTGCTTATCCACCAAGGGTTGTTCAGTCATTCCGCAACAGTGGTGGCTCATACTTGGATGTAGGTTTCTCTTCCCTCACCAAAAGTTTTGGAATTGCCATACACATGTGGCAGCCACGTGCATTAGGGTGGCAGTGTCCCATGTTCTCTTTCTTGACACGGGGGGATGCCCCATATTAGCACCATTTATTTGTGGCACTTTAGAGATCGGGTTTTGGGAGGGTAACCTAACAGACATTCAGCCCAGGGCAGTAGTGTGGGCCAATGGGAAGTCTTTTGGTGTTTCACTTGGCCAGTCCACCCTTGAGACACTTATGAAGACCTACTTGGATGTAGGTTTCTCTTCCCTCACCGAAAGCATTGAAATTGCCATGCATGTGCGCCAGCCGTATGCGTTAGGGTGGCAGCGTCCATTGTTCTCTTTTTTTGACACGTGGGATGCCCAGCTGCGCCTGTTGCCACCTTTTATGTGTGACACTTCAAAGGTCGGGGGTAACCTAACAGGCATTGATCCTGGGGCAGTAGTGTGGGCCAATAGGAAGTCTTCTGGTGCTTCACTTGGCCAGTCCACCCTTGAAACACTTATCAAGGCCTACTTGGATGTAGGTTTCTCTTCCCTCACCGAAAGCATCGGAATTGCGGTGCGCATGCGCCAGCCACATGCATATGGGTGGCAGCATCCCATGGTCTTTTTCTTGACATGTGGGATGCTCAGCTGCGCATATTGGCACCATTTATTTGTGGAACTTCGGAGATAGGGGTTTGGAAGGATAGCCTAACAGACATTCAGCCCAGGGCAAAAGTGTGGGCCAATGGGAAGTCTTCTGGTTTTTCACTTGGCCAGTCCACCCTTCAGACGCTTATAAAGACCTACTTGGATGAAGGTTACTCTTCTCTCACCGAAAGCATTGGATAGGCTGTGCACATGCGCCAGCCACATGCATTAGGGTGGCAGCATCCCATGTTCTCTTTCTTGACACATTCAGCCCAGGGCAGTAGTGTGGGAAGTCTTTTGGTGTTTCATTTGGCCAGTCCACCCTTGAGATGCTTATCAAGACCTACTTGGATGTAGGTTTCTCTTCCCTCACCAAAAGCATTGGAATTGCGGTGCACATGCAGTAGCCACATGCATTAGGGTGGCAGCGTCCCATGTTCTCTTTCTTGACACGGGGGTTGCCCCATATTGGCACCATTTATTTGGCACTTCAGAGGTCGGGGTTTGGAAGAGTAACCTAACAGACATTCATCCCAGGGCAGTAGTGTGGGTCAATGGGAAGTCTTCTGGAGCTTCACTTAGCCAGTCCACCCTTAAGACGCTTATCAAGACCTACTTGGATGTAGGTTTCTCTTCCCTCACCGAAAGCACTGGAAGTGCGATGCACATGTGCCAGCCACGTGCATTAGGGTGGCAGCGTCCCATGGTTTTTTTCTTTACATGAGGGGATGCCCCATATTGGCACCATTTACTTGGCACTTCAGAGGTCGGGGTTTGGGAGGGTAACCTAACAGACATTCATCCCGGGGCAGTAGTGTGGGCCAATGGAAAGTCTTCTAATGTATCACTTGGCCAGTCCACCCTTAAGACGGTTATCAAGACCTCGAGAATCTATTTTGGAGAACATTTCAATCAAAATACTTTTGCAGCTTTGAAGGAACGACTGCGTGAACTTTTGCATGGAAACCAAATGTATTGGACCCACAACAATCCGTCCGGGCCGGTCCCATCGTAACAGGACTCACAGTTTCACCTTATCTAGGGAGCGGCACTTCATCCACATCTATTGATGAACCAGGTTTATCCCCAAATACACACAGTCACTGCTTTGCACATCTTCCTCTGCAGACGCCACATAGGCCGTATGAGACGTAACACTGAATGTATTCTGTATATAGGAACAAGTGAATGGTTAGAGAGGACATGTGAAGTCCTGGATCTCCCATCTGGACACTCTTCTTGCATTGCTGTGAAACCAGAGACTGAACTGAAGGATTTGCCATTTCCCACTTTTCCTCTTTTTGAACCAAGTCCAATCCAATTTTCGCGCCTCATACAGCAGCACTTCCTGGGCCCCCCTCATAACAAATGTGTGATGGCTTGGTCCCATGTTTAAACTGAGCCACTGGCCCCAAGGCAACCAGGCTTACTTCAAAATCCAGACCATTTAGGTGGATTACCGGTGCCCTGGTGCGTTTCACGCACTTTGGACTTTCCCGTGGGTTTCACACAAATCGGGATGCCCCGGGGGAAAGCCAGTGTCCGCTGGAGGGTGTTGTTCCGCTTTTAGCAAGACTATGGACTAAGGAGGGCTATGGCCCATTGATACATATCTATATAAGTATGCTGGATGATGGGAGGAGGGGTCACTTATACATCAATCCTCAAGAAATATCCAGCCAGACCTGTTTCTTTCTTTTGATGGAAGGAAGAGGAAATCAGGGGGAGGGGCAAGTTCTGTCCCTCCTGATACCATCTAACCTGTCACCCCTGGATTTTATTCCTACCAGGAGAAGAAACCACAGGCTTGGCAGGAGTTTTATTCAGTTCAGGTGTATAAGTGACCCCTTCTCTCATTAGCAGACGTGTTTATATAGATTTTTTGCAATACACCTCCTTTAAGTCCAATTTGGGATGCCCCGGTTTGTGAAATCCCCCAGGAACGCAGTAAGTCATACTTTCCTGGTAATCTCAATGTGCATGCGCAGTCCATGGCCGCATCCCATGGCTGATGCATGTTTTTTATTTTTTTGAAGCAAGTCCAATCCAATTTGTCTCTTGGTCTTACCTCTCCTGTCTTGTTAACTTAATCAGGGCCACCATCTGGAATTTTCAGGCCACATCCAGCAGCACAGCCTGGGCCCCCCTCATAACAAATGTGTGATGGCTTGGCCCCTAGTTTAAACTGAACCAGGCTTACATCAAAATCCAGACCATTAAGGAAAATTAAAACTCTAGGTGCCCAGACACTATATAAGCTGGATAGAGACTGGGCCTATAACTTTTAAAAAACAGGATTTTTACTATCCTGGGTTTTGGTTCTTGCCCGATCGAGGATGCCCCGCTGTGTGAAACCCAGGTCACCCAAACAAACTCGCCTCTTCCCGCTCCTATGGCGCATGCACGGCCGCTCGTCCAATCAGCACGCTCGGTCTGCTCCCGTCCCTTCGTCCAGGAGCTTGTCTAATGTGAGTGGATCCAAGCACGCTGGCAGCCGCATCCCCTGCTAACTTCTAACAGGCAGCGTGCCCACGCCGGCCATCCACAAATGCCTGTCGCGGGCGCACGCCCTGCTAAAGGGATAGCGGGGATGCGTCCGCTGCTCGCGCATGCACCGTTCGACCGGGAACAAAGGCGAGTTTTTGGGGGCGACCTGGGGCATTTCACACAGGGGGGCACTGAGTATGCCTGCCCTTGAGATAGACTCCAGGGTGAGTTTTAGTCCACTTTAAGTGATGGTTGGGGCCTCATTTTAACTTTACCTCTATCCTCAGGCTTTACCTGATCATTTCAAGCCATAGAGGAAACTGAAAATCAGACTAGGGGCCCAGCCATCACATTATAGGCTACAAGGGGCCCAGACATGATATGAGCTCTATAGATGATGACTTGGCCCCTAGTTTGAATTGGGCCCCAAGGCAAACTAACCTTGGGGGGCAATCACCGCTTTTAAAGCAGAACTAAACCTAGCAGCTGCCGGCCTGGAATCTAAAAGCTGGGCGCTGGCTTTTTCCCTGGGATGCCCCCACTGTGTGAAACTCCCCAGGGCGCCCGTGAAAAACTCAGCTTTCCCTGCTCCAATGGAGCATGCATGGTCTCTTGTCAACATTCAGATAGGCTGGAGTGGGAGCGTGTGCACAGACGGGGATCAGTCAGTGCGCGCTCCCCATTCTAGTAAATGAGATCTCCCTGCCCAATGGCATAGACATTTGACGAGAGCCTGCACATGTGCCATTGGAGCTTGGACAGGTGAGTTTTTTTCTGACTTCCTGGGGAGTTTCACACAGCGGGGCATCTCAATTGGGGATGCCCTGGGGGCACGGAACAAAACCCAAGTCAAATTCCTGGGTTTTGTTTGGCTTTAACATGAATGCCAGCAGCAATAGTGTGGCAGCCTGCAGGGCTCAGGTCAAGGTGGCTACTAGTGCCTCCTAGCCAGGCCCCCCCCAGTTAGGGGCCCATACTGGAGTCTTGGCTCTCTTACCCCTATAGCTTTGAAAAACATGATTTCCCAGGTTTTGCTCTATGTCCCCAGGGAATACCGAATTGGGAGGCTCCAATCTATAAATCCCCTATTTGCCCAATACAACTCAACGCTCCTTGGTCCAACGGCACATGCACGGGCTCTCGTTCAATCAAATTGCCTTAAACACTGCCACATCCCATGCAGCCATTTGGATAGGCTGGGACGGAGCGCTCAGTAGCCCAGGGGATACAGCAATTCCGAAAGGGAGAGCCTGTGCATGCGCCATTGCACTGGGCAAAAGTGAATTACCGGCACCCTGGTGGGTTTCACGCGATCTGGGATGCCCCATGGGAAAGCCAGTGACCTCTGGAGGATGTTGGTCCTTTGGGGGTGCCCCGTTGCGTGAAACCCCCCAGATCACCGAACCCAACTCACCTCTTCCTGGTCCTATGGCGTATGCGCTGGCGCTCGTCCAATCAGCGCACTTGGAGCCACTGACGTCACATCGTCTTAGCCAACGGCTCAGAGCGCGCTGGTAGCTTCCCTCTAACCGAGCATGCCTGCGCCGGCCATTCACAAAAGCCTGGTGCGGGCATGTGCCCTGCTAGAGGGATAGCGGGTAAAACAAGGTAAGTGTATGCACGTTGGACCGGGAAACAAGGTCAGTGCATGGGGTCTCACACAGTGGGGCATCCCGATTTTGGATGCCCCGGGTGAGAGAAAATCAACAGTGGGTTTTAGTCCAATTTAAGCAAGACTATGGACTATGACCTAGTGATAAATATGTGGGAGGAGGGGTCACTTATACATCCAACATCAAGAAATGTCCAGCCAGGAGGAAATGGGGGGAGGGGCAAATACTGTCCCCTCTGATACCCTCTAACCTGTCACCCTGGAGTTTATTCCTAGCAGTAGAAGACACCACAAGCTTGGCGGGAGCCTTATTCAGTTAAAGTGTATAAGTGGCCCCTCCTCCTTAATAATATTACATATATTACATATTTCGCAATACACTTCCTTTAAGTCCAATTTGGGATGCCCCACTTTGTGAAATCCCTCGGGATTGCCCAAAATCATACCTTCCTGGTAATCTCAAGGCGCATGCGCAGTCCATGACGCATCCCGAGGCTGATGCATGTTTCAGCGCCCAGCCATACACATAAGCTGGGGACAGACCACAGGGAATCTGGGGATGTGCCTGGGGAAGCACTGATTGGACGAGTGCCCCGCCCGTTGCTTTCAATAGACAATCAGGTTTTTTTTTCATTGCTCTAGTCTGTGTATCCCATTTACTATTTTATATTGGTTCACTGTATTTTAATATATATATATTTTTGCATTTAATCCTGCCGATGTGCACAGCTGCTATGAAGGGCACAAGCTGCTGCTGTTTACAATGCTAAACAATCGGAACAATGTTGGAAATAGCGATCAGCATAGATTAGCCGCTCCGATCGCTCTGTATTATATATATATGTGTGTGTGTGCGCAATATGATTGTGTGAGTTATTTAGATTTGATTCTGTATCATGATTTGATTGATTAACCCTGTACTGTATACAGTCATCATTACAGGACGTCACGTGTAAACTCTTCTCAGCCTGATTGCAGGTCACATTTTTATTCCAGATTTGAATAAAATGGGAAAAGAACAACTTTTTCTATCTGTGTTGTTTTTTTTTTTAGCTTTGGTTTTGGCCCTTTCACTCTTCGCAGGCATACTCACTCCCCTGGGGCATCTAGATTCGGGATGCTTTATGTGGCAGCCATCTAGATTCAGGATGCTTTATGTGGCAGGCATCTAGATTCAGGATGATTTATGTGGCAGGCATCTAGATTCAGGATGCTTTATGTGGCAGGCATCTAGATTCGGGATGCTTTATGTGGCAGGCATCTAGATTCGGGATGCTTTATGTGGCAGGCATCTAGATTCAGGATGATTTATGTGGCAAGCATCTAGATTCAGGATGCTTTATGTGGCAGGCATCTAGATTCAGGATGATTTATGTGGCAAGCATCTAGATTCAGGATGCTTTATGTGGCAGGCATCTAGATTCAGGATGATTTATGCGTCAGGCATCTAGATTCAGGATGATTTATGTGGCAGGCATCTAGATTCGGGATGCTTTATGTGTCGGGCATCTAGATTCAGGATGCTTTATGTGGCAGGCATCTAGATTCGGGATGCTTTATGTGGCAGGCATCTACATTCGGGATGCTTTATATGGCAGGCATCTAGATTCAGGATGATTTATTCTTGGTGTGCCACACACCCCGCTTCACTTCTTAAATATTCATTACTTCATGGGTTAATCACCTGCAGGTGACGTAGTGCAGAGAGGAAGTCTTGTAACGAGCCCCACCTTCCGGCCTATATATACCTGGTACCTCCCTTCAATCACCAGTATTTTTCTCTCTGCGTGACAAGCAGAGGTTGGAAGTTTCCTGCTTACAGGTAGGTCGGGGCTTACCCCGCCACCCCCCTTTTGGTCTATTTCTGCCCGGTTTGAGTTGTATACCTCTATGGTGGATAGGAAGCCTCCCAGCCTAGGCTGCTCACCGGGTAATTGGTAGATGGCACTATGGGTGCCTAGGAGCTTATCTCCTCCGCTCGTCCCCCTCCTTTGGGGGCAATGCGGCAATCCGGCATGGTGATCCGGAAATGGGATGCCCCTGTCCCGAGGGTCCCCGTAGCCCTTACTCCCCCGTTCCGGTCCTTTCTCCCTTCACTTGGGGGGGGGGGGGGGGGGGGTATAGAGGGTTGTGTATCTTGTATGATGTTTTCACTGTATTGTTATTTCTGTGTGTTCACTTTTACATAGTAACAGACTGCGCAGCAGGTGCGCTTTGTCTGTTTTTTGACCGGGGCTCCGGGCAGATACTTTAGGCATGGCCAGTGTATTTGGTCTGCTTTATGGGGGTGGGGCAGCGGACCGCGCTCAGCTGGCTTCAGTTGGTCCCCTCCCGCCTCCCTTCCTTCCCCGCTGCTCCGTGCGGCAGCCTGTGTGGCTGCGCTTGTGTCCCCTTTCCCCCTCCTCCTCCTCCGCCGCCTGGCTTGGTGTCAGCCAGCGCAGCTGGTGGCAATCCCCCGTTGATTTGAGCAGGGCGGCTCCCTGTGACGCGGGGGGGCGTGGCGCCGGCGGAAGCGGCGCCGGCGGAAGCGGCGCTCGGCGGCCTCAGCCTCACTTCCTTCATGTTTGCGGTGAAAAGAGGTCACGTGGGGGGGGCGCGCGCTGCAGCAACACATGGGTTTGTGTGCTGCGGCTGCTACATGTCCCTCCGGTCTGGCTCCTGGCGTCGGTAGCAGGTAAGCGGCCCGCTTTTGTGGGGCCAGAATGAGTTTTACTCATGGGGCTAACTTTTAAGGAGGCACTCTCTTTGTTGTACTATTGTGAACATGCTGCTTTGTTACACTCACAAGGGATCTGATGGTTTGTTTTTTTCTTTCCTTTCAGATCCTGGGATCCCTCTTTTATTGCGGCCTCCGGCTCTATATTGCCTGGCTAGTCATTCTTGATATGAAATTGCACATTTTGGATATATATATACATATATATATATATATTTATTTTGAGACTGTTAAGGGGGACCTTTTTCTCTTAAAAAAAAAAAAAAATATATAAAGTGTATTTAAAAAAAAAAAAAAAAACCCTCCCTTCCGGGACATTCTTTATAAAGGGGCATCCCGGGTTGGCTTATGCCTTAAAAGTCCCAGTATTTGCGATACCATAAATCACCAATATGGAGGCTTCTGTTACTACCGGAAACGACTCGTCAGAGCCGTCCAGGGGGTGTGTAAAATGTGGGGCTGCGCTCCCTGCTGATGATATCTTTATTTGCATTTCTTGTGCAAGGCAGATTGTTGCGCGTCAGTCTGTTGATCCGGCTGCTGACCCGTCGCAACCTCTATCATCTCCTGCCTCTCCCTCCCTGTTCCGGACCCCGCATGACACTGTCAAGGGTGGGGATTCGCAATCCGAGGTGGTGGTAAAATCAGCCAATCTTCGGGAAGTATTGCCCGTTAAAGCGGGGCTAAAGGCCTCTGCAAAACGGAAGCGCCTGACTCCGGTATCTTCGGCTCCTCAGGACGAATTATGTGAGCCTGTGGAATGGTCCGATGGCTCCCCGGATGAGGGTGAATTCCTCTTGGAGTCAGATGAGCCGGCAGATCAGCTTAAGGCTGATGCGATTGGCGATTGGTCGGCGGGGGTTGCCCTTGACACCCCCTCCATTCTGGCACAAATGTTTGAAATTTTGAATTTAGATCCGCCTGAGGCTGTCACCCTGCCAAAGGGTCAGTTGTTTGAAGAGCCTCAGCCGTGTTTGGTTTTTCCCAGACAGCACCACTTTGAGAGGGTGGTCCTGAAAGAATGGGAACATCCCACACGGTTATCTGGAATCCCTTCCAGTTGGGAAAAGCGTTATCCTTTTCCGCCAGAATTGCTGAAGCTTTGGTCCGTCCCTCCTGAAGTCGATACCCCTGTGCTAGGGCTATCTAGCTCCGCTATGGTACAGTCTGCTGAGACCTCTGTCCCTAAAGATGGGGAGGATCGTAGGATTGACCAGTATGCTCGCTATGGCTTTGTTTATGCTGGGTCAACGATGCGCCCCCTGTGCGCTTCGGCCCTTCTTCTTTTAGCGGTAAGATCTGTTATCCAGGGGCTATGCGAGGATCTCAATCCCGCTTGTGATGAGTTCGCTGCGCTTAAGCAGTGCGATTCTTTTGTGTCTTACGTTCTATCCGCTCAGGACGATGCGCTGGCTATGAGTAGCAAGACAGCGGCAATGCTGGTCGCTATTCGTCGGTCAGTATGGCTGCGACAGTGGTCGGCGGACTCAGCTTCTAAAAAGGTGCTCACAGCTCTCCCCTTTTTGGGGTTGCGGCTGTTCGGGGAGAAAATTGATTCAGTCGCAAAGGGTGGCAAGATGCCACAACGCAAGAGGCCTCGACGCCCCTTTAGAGGGGCTGTTTCTGGTAGGCCGTCCTTTCGAGGATACAGAGCGGGTAGGGGGACTTCCCTTCCCTCTACCAGTCGTACAGGTTGGACGCGGGGGAGGGGCCGTGGCCGTCCCGCCCAGTCCTGGGGCTCCAAGCCCAAACCTGCGGGTAAGCCCACTCAGCAATGAGGGGCCGCCCTCACCCGTGCGGGTGGGGGGACGATTGCGACACTTCTCCCAGGTTTGGAACCGGGAGGTTCCGGACAGGTGGATTCAGGAGATAGTGTCGTCCGGTTACAAACTGGAGTTCGAGTCTCGCCCTCCTTCACGGTTCTTTCGGTCTCGGGTGCCCATCGATCCTTTGGCCGCACAGGGGCTCCTGGCGTCGGTAGAGAATCTGTTAGAGATGGCGGTCATCCGGCCGGTACCGCGTTTAGAGATGGGCCTCGGTTTCTACTCCAATCTGTTCGCAGTCCCCAAGAGGGATGGGTCGGTTCGTCCCGTCCTGGACCTGAAGTTGCTCAACAGGTTCATCCGTTTTCGGAAGTTTCACATGGAAACCTTGCGCACTGCCGTCGGCTCTCTTCGGCAAGGGGACTTCATGACGTCTATAGACATCAAGGATGCTTATCTGCATGTTCCCATCTGCCTCCCTCATCAACGCTTTCTTCGATTCATGATGAAGGATCGGCATTATCAGTTCGTGGCACTTCCGTTTGGCCTTACCTCAGCTCCAAGAGTGTTCACCAAGGTGCTGGCAGGGGTCATGGCCATTTTCAGAGCTCGGGGCATTCGTGTCGTACCTTATTTGGACGACCTTCTTATCATGGCTCCGTCACCCGATCAATCGGAGAAAGACACCAGGGTGGTGCTCTCCACGCTGGAAAGTTTCGGTTGGGTGATCAACCTCTCCAAGTCCTCCCTCGCTCCGGCCAGGGTGGTGTCCTTTCTGGGGATGCGGTTAGACTCTCATCAACACAGAGTGTTTCTCCCTCAGTCCAAAATTCTTCTGATTCAGGAGTTGGCTCGGGTCCTACTCTCCAATCCTCGGCCGTCCATCCGTCTGGGGATGAGGCTGGTAGGGTTGATGGTTGCCTCCTTCGAGGCAGTTCCTTTTGCTCAATTCCACACGAGGACGCTTCAGCTTTATCTGTTGGCGTCTTGGGACCGGCAGCCTCGGTCGCTGGATCAGCCCTTCCAGTTGTCCTCCCGGGTCCGGCAGTCCCTCCAGTGGTGGTTGGTCTCGACCAATCTCGTGAAGGGCAGGTCTTTCCTGGCCCCCCTTTGGGAAATTGTCACCACGGACGCCAGTCTGTCGGGATGGGGCGGATTCTGGAAGGAGCTGCAGTTCCAGGGGCAGTGGGGACCTCGGGAGGCCCTCTTACCCATCAATATTCTGGAACTGAGAGCCATCCGTCGGGTGCTTACTCTCCTGACTCAGCACGTTCTGGGCCTTCCGGTCCAGGTGCGTTCGGACAATCGAACAGCGGTTGCTTACATCAATCATCAGGGAGGGACTCGCAGCCTGAGTGCTCTCAGAGAGGTGTCCCTGATCCTGACCTGGGCAGAAGCCCATGTTCCTCGTCTCTCGGCGGTATACATCCCAGGAGTGGAGAACCTGAAAGCGGACCGCTTGAGCAGGGGCTCTCCCCGTCGGGGAGAATGGGCCCTCCATCCTCGGGTATTTCGCTCACTGTGTCGCCAATGGGGGACTCCAGAGGTGGACCTGTTTGCCTCTCGTCACAATCACAGGCTCCCGAACTTCGTATCGCTCTCCCAGGATCCTCTGGCTCTGGCAGTGGACGCCATGTCCCTGAGCTGGGGGGATCTGGGGTTTCTGTACCTGTTTCCTCCGACATCCATGCTAGGCAGAGTGCTTCGGAAGTTGGCTCTGGAAGGGGTGTCCGCCGTCCTCGTGGCCCCAAGGTGGCCGAGGCGAGTGTGGTTCGCAGACATCGTTCGGCTGGCAGTGGACCAGGTCGTTCTGCCCCTTCGGCCCGATTTGCTCACTCAGGGTCAATTGTGTTACCCCAATTTACCAGCGCTAGCTTTGACGGCCTGGCTGCTGAGACCTCCATCCTAAAGGAAGAGGGTCTTTCTGATTCTGTCGTTAAGACTTTGATCAGTGCCCGAAAGAGGTCTTCTTCTATCATCTACTATAGGACCTGGAAAGCCTATATCGCTTGGTGCGAGATGAGATCTTTTCCTTGTAGGGTATTTTTGGTCCCCAGGGTTCTGGAGTTTTTACAATCTGGGCTGGACTCTGGTCTTCAGCTAAGTACGTTGAAAGGGCAAGTTTCTGCCTTATCTATCTTTTTTCAGAAGCGTGTTGCGCTTAAGTCTTTAGTTAAAACCTTTTTCCAGGGGGTTACGCATGTGCGGCCTCCCAGGAAACCATTACTCCCGGTTTGGGATTTGAATTTGGTTCTTTCTGCTCTTCAGGCTCCTCCTTTTGAGCCTTTGCAAGGGATTGCTTTATCTACCCTGACTCAGAAGATTGTCTTCTTGGTAGCGATCACTTCGATCCGGCGTGTCTCGGAATTGGCGGCCTTGTCTATTCAGGCGCCCTACTTCGAGAAGCATCGGGATAAGGTGGTCTTTCGATTCAAGCCAGACTTTCTTCCTAAGGTTGTTTCTGCTTTTCATTTGAACCAAGATATTGTTCTTCCCTCCTTGTGTCCTAATCCTAGGAATGACAAAGAGAGGGTTTTGCATTGTTTGGATGTAGTACGCTGTGTTAAGTGCTACTTGGTTATCACGTCTCCTTTCCGTAGGACGGATTCCTTTTTTGTTGTGCCCCATGGGCCTAGGAAGGGTTTGGCACCAGCCAAATCTGCCATTAGCAAGTGGATACGTCAGGCCGTTACTGCGGCCTATTCTGCCAAGGGAAGAGTTCCCCCTTTTCGTATCACTGCTCATTCCACTCGCGCTGTTGGGGCGTCTTGGGCTTTTCAGCACCAAGCTTCTGTTGAACAGGTTTGTAAGGCCGCCACTTGGTCTTCTGTTCACACTTTTTCTAAATTTTACAAAGTTGATGTGCGGGCCTCAGCGGATGCTGTTTTCGGCCGCAAAGTTCTGCAGACTGCAGTCGTTTAAGTTATGCTTCACCTGGCCTTGAGTTGCCCAGCCCTTGTGGACACTGCTTTTGGATGTCCCATGAAGTAATGAATATTTAAGAAGTGAAGCGGGGTGTGTGGCACACCAAGAATAATACCATTTTGTGAGTACTCACCTGAAAAATGGATATTGTTGGTGTGCCACACACCCCGCTTCACACCCGCCCTTTTCGGTATTACCGAAGCCTTTATATGGTGAAGCCTTTTTTATATCAAATTTGATTTTGAGGTTACTGGTGGAATACTGGTACCTTGTATTACTGCTTTGTTGATTATACTGGTGATTGAAGGGAGGTACCAGGTATATATAGGCCGGAAGGTGGGGCTCGTTACAAGACTTCCTCTCTGCACTACGTCACCTGCAGGTGATTAACCCATGAAGTAATGAATATTTAAGAAGTGAAGCGGGGTGTGTGGCACACCAACAATATCCATTTTTCAGGTGAGTACTCACAAAATGGTATTATGTGGCACCCATCTAGATTCAGGATGCTTTATGTGTCAGGCATCTAGATTCAGGATGCTTTATGTGTCAGGCATCTAGATTCAGGATGATTTATGTGGCAAGGATCTAGATTCGGGATGCTTTATGTGGCAGGCATCTACATTCGGGATGCTTTATATGGCAGGCATCTAGATTCAGGATGATTTATGTGTCAGGCATCTAGATTCAGGATGATTTATGTGGCACGCATCTAGATTCAGGATGATTTATGTGGCACCCATCTAGATTCAGGATGCTTTATGTGGCAGCCATCTAGATTCGGGATGCTTTATGTGGCAGGCATCTAGATTCGGGATGCTTTATGTGGCAGGCATCTAGATTCAGGATGCTTTATGTGGTAGGCATCTAGATTCGGGATGCTTTATGTGGCAGGCATCTAGATTCGGGATGCTTTATGTGGCAGGCATCTAGATTCGGGATGCTTTATGTGTCGGGCATCTTGATTCAGGATGATTTATGTGGCAGGCATCTAGATTCGGGATGCTTTATGTGGCAGGCATCTAGATTCGGGATGCTTTATGTGGCAGGCATCTAGATTTAGGATGCTTTATGTTTCAGGCATCTAGATTCTGGATGCTTTATGTGGCAGGCATCTAGATTCGGGATGCTTTATGTGGCAGGCATCTAGATTTGGGATGCTTTATGTGGCAGGCATCTAGATTCAGGATGCTTTATGTGGCAGGCATCTAGATTCAGGATGCTTTATGTGTCGGGCATCTAGATTCGGGATGCTTTATGTGGCAGGCATCTAGATTCAGGATGCTTTATGTGGCACGCATCTAGATTCGGGATGCTTTATGTGGCAGGCATCTAGATTCGGGATGCTTATGTGGCACCCATCTAGATTCAGGATGCTTTATGTGGCAGGCATCTAGATTCGGGATGCTTTATGTGGCAGGCATCTAGATTCGGGATGCTTTATGTGGCAGGCATCTAGATTTGGGATGCTTTATGTGGCAGGCATCTAGATTCAGGATGCTTTTTGTGGCAGGCATCTAGATTCAGGATGCTTTATGTGGCAGGCATCTAGATTCGGGATGCTTATGTGGCACCCATCTAGATTCAGGATGCTTTATGTGGCAGGCATCTAGATTCGGGATGCTTATGTGGCACCCATCTAGATTCAGGATGCTTTATGTGGCAGGCATCTAGATTCGGGATGCTTTATGTGGCAGCCATCTAGATTCGGGATGCTTTATGTGTCAGGCATCTAGATTCAGGATGCTTTATGTGTCGGGCATCTAGATTCAGGATGCTTTATGTGGCAGGCATCTAGATTCAGGATGCTTTATGTGGCAGCCATCTAGATTCGGGATGCTTTATGTGTCAGGCATCTAGATTCAGGATGCTTTATGTGTCGGGCATCTAGATTCAGGATGCTTTATGTGGCAGGCATCTAGATTCGGGATGCTTTATGTGGCAGGCATCTAGATTCGGGATGCTTTATGTGGCAGGCATCTAGATTCGGGATGCTTTATGTGGCAGGCATCTAGATTCAGGATGCTTTATGTGGCAGGCATCTAGATTCGGGATGCTTTATGTGGCAGGCATCTAGATTCAGGATGCTTTATGTGTCAGGCATCTAGACTCTGGATGCTTTATGTAGCAGGCATCTAGATTCAGGATGCTTTATGTGGCAGGCATCTAGATTCTGGATGCTTTATGTGTCAGGCATCTAGATTCAGGATGCTTTATGTGGCAGGCATCTAGATTCAGGATGCTTTATGTGTCAGGCATCTAGATTCAGGATGCTTTATGTGGCAGGCATCTAGATTCGGGATGCTTTATGTGGCAGGCATCTAGATTCAGGATGCTTTATGTGTCAGGCATCTAGACTCTGGATGCTTTATGTAGCAGGCATCTAGATTCAGGATGCTTTATGTGGCAGGCATCTAGATTCGGGATGCTTTATGTGGCAGGCATCTAGATTCAGGATGCTTTATGTGGCAGGCATCTAGATTCAGGATGCTTTATGTGTCAGGCATCTAGATTCAGGATGCTTTATGTGGCAGGCATCTAGATTCGGGATGCTTTATGTGGCAGGCATCTAGATTCGGGATGCTTTATGTGGCAGGCATCTAGATTCAGGATGCTTTATGTGTCAGGCATCTAGATTCAGGATGCTTTATGTGGCAGGCATCTAGATTCAGGATGCTTTATGTGGCAGGCATCTAGATTCAGGATGCTTTATGTGGCAGGCATCTAGATTCAGGATGCTTTATGTGGCAGGCATCTAGATTCAGGATGCTTTATATGGCAGGCATCTAGATTTGGGATGCTTTATGTGGCTGGAATCTAGATTCAGGATGCTTTATGTGTCGGGCATCTAGATTCGGGATGCTTTATGTGTCGGGCATCTAGATTCAGGATGCTTTATGTGGCAGGCATCTAGATTCGGGATGCTTTATGTGTCGGGCATCTAGATTCAGGATGCTTTATGTGGCAGGCATCTAGATTCGGGATGCTTTATGTGGCAGGCATCTAGATTCAGGATGCTTTATGTGGCTGGCATCTAGATTCAGGATGCTTTGTGTGGCAGGCATCTAGATTCGGGATGCTTTATGTGGCAGGCATCTAGATTCAGGATGCTTTATGTGTCAGGCATCTAGATTCTGGATGCTTTATGTAGCAGGCATCTACATTCGGGATGCTTTATGTGTCGGGCATCTAGATTCAGGATGCTTTATGTGGCAGGCATCTAGATTCGGGATGCTTTATGTGGCAGGCATCTAGATTCAGGATGCTTTATGTGGCAGGCATCTAGATTCAGGATGCTTTATGTGTCGGGCATCTAGATTCAGGATGCTTTATGTGGCACCCATCTAGATTCAGGATGCTTTATGTGGCAGGCATCTAGATTCAGGATGCTTTATGTGGCAGGCATCTAGATTCAGGATGCTTTATGTGGCAGGCATCTAGATTCAGGATGCTTTATGTGGCAGGCATCTAGATTCGGGATGCTTTATGTGGCAGGCATCTAGATTCAGGATGCTTTATGTGGCAGGCATCTAGATTCAGGATGCTTTATGTGGCAGGCATCTAGATTCAGGATGCTTTATGTGGCAGGCATCTAGATTCAGGATGCTTTATGTGGCAACTTTGAATAGGCAAATAAATCATTTATTGCTGCATATCTGCAGATTACCTATTTAAGAGGGACAATGAGAACAACAAGGGACAGGGGGACGTGGCTCAAAAGAGGGACCGTTCCTCCAAATCGGGGACACTTGGGAGGTATGTAAGATTCTTGGACAGTTAAAGTTTGGAAAAGCTGTGAAGACCAAGCCCTACATACAGTGCTGGATGCCATGTTAAACCGTTAGACCTTCAGCATCATTTAATGAAAAGCCAAAACCCTTAAGAAATTATTCCCCGGCATCTAAAATGAATATATTTTACGTTTTTAGTCGCTTACTTATTATTCTTTCCACCACTGGGCTGCAACTCTGTTCAGGACTCTAGGATACGGGCGCCGCCATATTGCCTCAGAAGCATCACATACTGAGGAAAAGAGAGGGGAAAACTGCAGGGGGCGGGGTTATAGCTGTGCTTTGCACAGACAGAGCAGGGGTCAGGAATCCCAGAGTACAGAGTGACGCAGTCATAAGACACTTCCTGTCTGCAGGCAGCCTGAGACTCCATGTGCTGCCATCTTGGATGTTTAAAGGTTCAGAAAATGCAGTAGATGCAGGTAGGATGATTTTTAATGTGGGCAATCTGTATGTATGGGGGAAACATATAAGATAGGCTCTTATTCAGGGTGAGGGTCTGGAATAATGTGAGCAATCTGTATGTACAGGGGGGGGGACATATAAGATAGGCTCTTATTCAGGGTAAAGGTCCGGAATAATGTGGGCAATCTGTATGTAGGGGGGAAAAACATATAAGATAGGCTCTTATTCAGGGTGAGGGTCCGGATTAATGTGGGCAATCTGTATGTACGGGGGGAAACCTATAAGATAGGCTCTTATTCAGGGTAAAGGTCCGGATTAATGTGCGCAATCTGTATGTACATGGTGGGGGAAACATATAAAATAGGCTCTTATTCAGAGTGAAGGTCCGAATTAATGTGGGCAATCTGTATGTACAGGGGGGAAACATACAAGATCGGCTCTTATTCAGAGTGAAGGTCCGGTTTAACTGAATAACATACATAAGTGGTCCCCGATCAGAAGGCGCTTTGTGCATTTCAGAGCCCGAGACCATGAAAACGTGACCTTTTCCCGCCGCCTGTGTTTGGCGCTGGATATAATTCGCCTTGTGATTCTGGCCGGGTTCTGTTTTGATGAATCTGCTCCTGAGACATAATTATATTTGATAGTCTGCTATTTACAAAGGAATGATCACAATGTTTCCGTCCTCTTTTTTTCTCTTTTGAATCTAGCACTTGCTTTGTCAGCGAGATCACACGCTCCCCCGCCGCCACCGCCGCCGCGCCCCCCCCCCCCCCATTCCCGGCATTTTCTATTCTAATTAGCTCCCTGCCCCGGCCTTGTGATGTGTTCAAACACTCAACTCCATCAAACCAATTTGCGAAGGGATCAAATGGACGGGGCAACCTTTGAAATATTTTTATAATGGACATTATACCACCTTTTATCTTAAAACAGATGAAAAGTCACGCGGCTAGACCCTGGAATCTAAAAGATTCCATGACCGGTCGCTAGCCTAACCCCCGGGGCATTGTATACGGGATGCCCCACTGTGTGAAACCCCCCGGGACACACGGGTGCAGCAGCTGCTCCTCCTCCAGTAGGGAACATGCGATGCAGGATTGCAAAGCTAAATTTCCCCCACTATAAAGTTCCTACATTCCTGATTTTGCTTTACAAAATTTTGGGGCGTCCCAACGATAAAGTGGAACAAAACCCATGATTTTGACTATCCTGGGTTTTGGTCCTTGCCCCCTGGCCACCTTGATTGGGGGTGCCCCGCTGTGTGAACCCCCCCCAGGTCACTTGAACAAACTCGCCTCTTCCCGACCTTATAACAAAATAGGGAGGCACACTAGAATCAATATACTATCAATATATATAATAATAAATATATAATAATATCAATACTATTACAAAAAAAATATTATATTCCCAGTATGTCACACACCCCGCTTCCGAATATTCATGACACTTGGGTAACTGTCCTGTAGAGGGCGATCTTGCAGAGATGACATGAAAAAAAGGAGCCCCTCCCGGCCCATAAATACCTGGGACCTCCCACCATTCCCCAGTCTTTCGTCTCTGCAGTCGGCGAGCAAGTCAGAAGATGGTTGTCTCCTCCTTGCAGGTAGCCGGGGTAACCCCCCCGGGCCTTTTGTTTCTATTGCTGCCTGAACCTTTTTTAATTTAAACTATAGCAGTATGCCTCCCAGCCTAGGCTGAAGGTCCAGGCAATGGTAGGCTGCACCTTGTGGTGTATATGGGAGCTAGCTCCCCCGTGAGACCCCATACAAAGGGGTAGGCGGTGTCCGGGTTGGTGATCCCGGCTTGGGATGCCCCGTCCCTCTTACCCTTTAACCTATTGGTGTGGGTTCTCCCCACTACCGTGTCCCTCTGTGCCCCTTGGGGGGGGGGGGGGGGGAGGCCTTTTCTCCTGTGGGTTGTTTTACTTTATTTGGGGGAAAAGGTGTGTGGATTTGTGTGTGTGTGTGTGTGTGTGTTTGTATGTGTTTGTATGTGTTTTTGCGCCTTTGTTGCTGGGCCGGTTTCACTTTCAACAGGTGTTTACTCACCTTGCAGCGCGATGGCTCTCTCCGGGTTTTCTCTTCACCAGGGGGGGCACGCTTCGGGTGAGGGCCCAGAAACAGGCCCTCACCATCCTCTTCGGCCGGCACTGGCCCCGCCCCTAGCCCCGCCCGCTTGATGACGTCATCCCGCTCCTCGGGTTACTGGCACCCGGGCTCCGATCTGTCAGTTGTCGGTAGCGATCGGAGCAGGGAGGGTGGCAGGCAGGGTGGCTCTGATCTCCCTGCATCCCACCCTCCCTGCTCTGATCACTACCGACAACTGTCATCTGCAGCGGCGCGGGACACTGGGTGGGAGGTAAGTATAAGTGAAAAAAAGAATAATAAAATATTTTGTGTCTGTGTTTTTTTTACTTTTAACTATTTGTGAACTGGTAAGGGGTCCATGAGACCCATTATACCAGTTCACAAGGCTCTGGGGCTGGCAATCACCTGCGGCTAGCCCCCCCCCCCCATTACCTGCCTCCCCAACGGCCAGGGGGGGGCAGAAGGGCCACCACTTAATGGCTATGTGGGCTAGTAGCCTGCAGGGCCAGGGGCCACCAACGCTGGCCCCTGCGCCCTGTTCTACAAGCCCCCATAGCTGGTCCGGGTTGGTAATGCTGGGTAAGGGGGACCCTATGTCATTTTTTGGGGGGATTTTAAGGGTTTTTAACCCTTAAAATTCCCCCCAAAAAATGAGATCACCCCCCCCCCCCCCCCCCCGGGAGGGGGGACCCTACGTCATTTTTTTTTTAAATTAACCCCTTACAACTATGCAATCATATTGCATAGTTGTATCCTATCTGAAATCTCCTAAACTGCTGTTTCAGTTTGGGGGAGTTTCCTGGGCAGGAAAGGGTGTCTACCAATACATATGTGGTATCGTTGTAACCGGGAGAAATAGGGCTTTCACACGCAATATTTTATTAACAAACTTACATTTTTTATTACAAAAAAACACTACAAATTGCAAAAAATAGTTTTTTTTTATTTTTTTGCACATATTTCACCCAAAAGAATTGAGAATACACTAAAAAAAAAGGCCAAACAAGACATTTCATGTTGAAGCCCAGACTCTGCTGAAAAAAAAAATATAATTCTCCTGGAAAATCCCTGGAAATCCCTTCAAAAATCCAGGTTGAACACGTGTAGCGCAAAAACGTGAAAAGTAGTCTGGCAACAGAGTGTGACAAAAAATCTCGGTAGGCTGGCACTCAAAGGGTTAAGCGGTGTGAATTGTTCATGTCCTTTGTGCTTGCCGCCTTAGATGACACCATGGTCATGTGTGGTAGAACCTCGGCCTTGCTTGTAGCTATTCGGCGGTCGGTATGGTTGCACCAGTGGGCGGCTGATTTTGTGGCCAAAAATCGCTTACAGCACTTCCCTTTGTGGGATTGCGGCTCTTTGGAGAAAGATTAGATTCTGTCACGAAAGGAGGGAAGTTACCTCAGCGTAAGAGGCAACGTCGTCCCTTTTGGGGGCGGCCTCCTTTAACCCTTCCTTTCGTGGTGCCAGAACTGGCAGAGTTTTGGCCTTTTCTACCCTCAGAGGTGATTCCTGGAGTAGAGGCAGAGGTCGTGCCCGTCCAGGTCACTATTGGAGTTCCAAACCCAAGCCCGCTGCTAAGCCAGCTCAGCAATGAGGGGGCGCCCTCACCCTTGCGGGTGGGGGGACGGCTGCGGCACTTCTTCCAGGTCTGGGACCAGGAGGTCTCAAATGGATTCTGGAAGTGGTGTCTTCCAGTTACAAGCTGGAATTCGAGATCCGGCCTCCTCCCAGATTCTTCAGGTCTCGAGTGCCTTCGGATCCACTGGCCGCACAGGGGCTCTGGGCAGCAGTAAGTTGTCTAAATGTCTGTTGGACATGGCTGTCATTTGCCCAGTGCCTTTCGCGGAAAGGGGCTTGGGATTCTATTCCAATCTATTCACGGTGCCCAAGAAGGACGGCTCCGTTCGACCCATTTTGGATCTGAAGCTCCTCAATCGGTTTATCCGCTTCAGGAAGTTTCGCATGGAAACCTTGCGGTCAGCCGTCGATTCTCTTCGTCAGGGGAACTTCATGACGTCCTTAGACATCAGGGATGCTTAGCTGCATGTACCTATCTTCTTGGCACACCAGAGATTCCTCAGGTTCGTGGTGGAAGATCAGCATTTTCAGTTTGTGGCTCTTCCATTCGGGCTTACCTCGGCTCCGAGGGTGTTCACCAAGGTATTGGCGGGGGTGATGGCCATCCTCAGAGTCCAGGGCATTCGCATTGTACCATACCTGGACGACCTTCTCATTTTGGCTTCCTCTGTCAGCCAAGCGGAGCTAGACACCAGAGTTGTGGTATCTACGCTGGAGAGGTTCGGTTGGGTGATCAGCTATTCCAAGTCCACCCAGAATTCTGGAGTTTCTTCAACATAGTCTGGACTCGGGGTTCCAGCTTAGTACTTTGAAATGGCGGTTTTCTTTCAAAGGTCTTTTGCCCTTCATCCCCTGGTTAAGACATTTTTCCAGGGAGTTACTCATGTGTGGCCTCCTAGAAAGCCCTTGCTGCCGGTTTGGGATTTAAACTTGGTTCTGTCGACTCTCCAGGGGCCCCCTTTTGAGCCGGTGCATGATATTGCTCTTTCTCTGCTCACTCAGAAAGTTGCCTTTTTGGTGGCTATTACCTCTGTCCGGCGTGTCTCTGAGTTGGCGGCCTTGTCTATTCAGGCTCCTTACTTTGAGAGGCACCTGGACAAGGTAGTTTTCCGCTTTAAGCCGGATTTCCTTCCTAAGGTGGTTTCGGCCTTCCACCTCAATCAGGATGTAGTTCTCCCTTCCTTGTGTCCTAAGCCTAGCAATGACAAGGAGAGGACCTTACATTCTTTGGATGTGGTTCGATGTGTGAAATATTATTTGGTGGCTACTTCTCCTTTTTGTAAGACGGACGCCTTTTTCGTGGTGTCCTCTGGGCCCAGGAAAGGTCTGGCGCCCGCTAAGTCTTCCATTAGTAAATGGATTTGTCAGGCCATTGTTGGGGCCTATTCTGCCTAGTGGAAGATCCCCCTTTTCGTGTTACTGCTCATTCTACTCATGCTGTTGGAGCTTCTTGGGCTTTTCAGCATCAGGCTTCTGTTGAACAAGTTTGCAAGGCTGCTACTTGGTCTTCTGTTCACACTTTTTCTAAGTTTTATATGGTTGATGTGCGGGCCTCAGCGGATGCTGTTTTTGGCCGCAAAGTTCTGCAAGCTGCAGTAGTTTAAGTTTGCATTATTGCCTTTTTGGGATCCCCACCCATTATGGGCACTGCTATTGGATGTCCCAAGTGTCATAAATATTCGGAAGCGGGGTGTGTGACATACTGGGAATAACACCATTTTGTGATTACTCACCTGTAAAATGGTTATTACAAGTATGTCACACACCCCGCTTCATCCCGCCCTTTTTTGGCTTTATGGGATCCTTTATATGGTGAACCTTTTTCTTTGCTGTTTACATTTGGCTCTTCCTGGTCCCTTTACTGCTGTCTTATACTAGGGAATGGTGGGGGGGTCCCAGGTATTTATGGGCCGGGAGGGGTTCCTTTTTTTCATGTCATCTCTGCAAGGACAGTTACCCAAATGTCATGAATATTCGGAAGCGGGGTGTGTGACATACTTGTAATAACCATTTTACAGGTGAGTAATCACAAAATTGTATTTTTATTCTATCTTGACACAAGTAAATCACTACATATAATCCTAAACATGCTAAAACCAATTATAAAACATAAATCAAACAATGACGAACAAAACAGACCAACATAGAAAGGTGTGTAGGAGATAGGGGAGAGCACCATCAAATATATATATATATATTGCCATCAAATTCCTATATATATATCTGTATACACATCATAATAAAAGAAAAAAGTTTCTGATATAAATATGAAACCATGTGCATGTGCTGTGCAACACCTGCCTATGATCCGGATCATATATATATATATATATATATATATATATATATAGCCATCAAATTCCTATATATATCTGTATACACATCATAATAAAAGATATAAATATGAAACCATGTGCATGTACTGTGCAAATCCTGCCTATGAACCGGATCATAAAAATATATATATGTGCTGTAAAGTGCAAGTGCAAACAATCCAAAAATAAAATTGATTGTAACCAATCTGAAATTGGTGATCAGAACCGATCCCATCAAGATAATAAAAAACTAACACAATTCGTTGCCTATATGAAACAATCACAAATAACAGTATCAAAATCAATCCCCCATCATCATCATAACCAAAGTGTGCGAATGTCCTATGATGTGAACCACAGTTTAGGTCACAAAATGAAACCAAAATAAACCGAATTAAGCCAAGAAGGTCCCCCCCACTGCCTACCACCCCAAGAGCCACGCGTTCGGTGGGCACGCTTCCCACTTCCTCCGGCTTCTTCTCGGCTCTATGGCGCATGCGTGGCCTCTCGTCTAATCAGCGCACTCGGATCCAGGAGCTCGTTTAATATGAATGGATCCGAGGGCGCTGGCGGTCACATCCCCTCCTGCCCTCTAACAGGGAGCGTGCCCGCGACGCCCATTCACAAATGCCTGCCACCTTGCTAGAGGGATAGCGGGAATGCGGCTCGCGCATATGCTGTTGGACCGGGAATGAAGGTGAGTTTATGGACGACCTTGGGGGTCTCACACAGCGGGGCATCCCGATTTTAGATATTAAAGATTCCTTGGCCGGTTTTCGTGGGTTTTGGTCCACCCTCTTAGGTCGGCCCTGGAGTCTAGAAGAGTGAAACGCCACAAACTAAACTCCCCTTTCTCTAGGCTCCACAACATCTTCATGGCTGCATTCCCTGGCTTCCCCGTAGCTGTGGCCAGTGGTGGACTGGGGCCAAAACTCAGTCTTGGATTTTACCCCTGGCCGGGCCGAGACATCCCTGCTGAGGCCCTCCAACCATGATGCTGAGGCTATGGCATCAGGGGCTGTGGTTCCTTGGCTTGTGGGTACAGTGGGGCTGGGTACAGGGGACTGAGAGGGAGACTAAGGAGGGCAGGGATTTAATGTGGGTGTTAAAAGCAGCAGCCCAACTGGCCCCAAAGCAGTGCGGCCCACCGGGCATTGTACCAGGTCTACAAATGGCTAGTTCTCCCCTGGCTGTGGCCATTCAGACTAAGAGCCCACCTCAGACTAAAGGGAAGTCGGGGATGCGGCCAGCGGGTTGGTCAAGTCAGCCAATCTGTGATCTCAGATCTGCCGGCTGGGTGTAGAATCAAAGGCAAGAAGACGTTTTATTGTTCCGAATTTGAGCTGCCGCCGAGTCAACAGTAGGCAGGGGCGTAACTTGAGAGGGTGCGACTGCACCAGGGCCCAGTAGGTCCGGGACCCCCCATCATTGTTGCTCCTCCTCCTTATTTATCATATTTGGCATCATTTAGGGAAAGGAAGATCCATGCGTCTCTGCTGCCTACCCCCGGGATATCCTATACGGGATGCCCCACTGTGTGAAACCCCCGGGACACTGGTGATCTTAGCTGATCTTGGCCGGCATTGCATCCCCGGCTCCTCTGCGGCGGTGCACGCTCCCGTGCCCAGGTTTTCGAAATGGCTGGGGGCATGCGGCCAGCTGGCTGCACCTCATCACAGCAGCACTTTTGAGTATGCTGGCTCTCTGAAAAGTGCCGCAGGGAGTGTGCGCGGTGGTGGAAACGCCCGGTTTTCAAACAGCTGCGCCCAGCTGCTTGGACGGGGGATAAGCACTGGACTCAGAAATGGGTTTCCATCCACTTTAAAGTTTGACTTAAAGTTTTATACTAAAGACAAGCATCTGATTGTTGTCCCATTGTCTCGGGCCACAAGTTGCAATGTCCCAAACTTCAACCCGTTTTCAAAAAGACCCTGTAGTTCCTAAGTTATTTGTAACTGCTCAGCAGGAGGAGATCATTTTACACGGAGGTGAAGTTTTTTTAGGTAGTTTTTATTTTTCTTTTCATATATATATTGTAAGCGGGCAAACAATCCACAGTGACGACAACGGATTTGAACGGCAAAACGGTTTTTATTCAGCAAAGTTCAGTAGATAGTCCAAAGATTGCAGCATAAATGCAGAAAGCAAAAAGGGTTACTTCACCAACCAAATAGTCCTGGGCTGTGTACTCCAGCAAGCTGATCAGTTCCAGTCCACCTTACAGGGCGTATCAGCCCTCTGCTCAATGTCCAGTGCTATCCTTCACCACGGTGCAGCTCAGCCTGGGCTCACTCCAACAGGCTGGTCATAGACAAAGGAAAGGCCGTGTGCTCTCTTCTTATACAGGCTTCTCCTGTAATCAGCGTGCACACTTGTGGAGGCCTTAGAACATGTAACACCCGTTAGGGAATTGGGGAAGTGACCCGGGTCCTGAAAACCCGGCCTGGATTGTGCTTTATACAGCCAAGCAGGGAAGAAACAGACATTTTGATACAATTTACCACAATATATATGTATATTTGATCTGTACATTCATTTGATTTGCTTCGCACTTATGACACTTTGCACATTGGCAATTTTTGATAGGGCATATATATGTTGAATATGAGGAATGATGTAGGTATAATGTAATTAATGGGGATTGATTAGGTCACTCCTGCTGTGACTGGTTTTGTATATGTTTTTTAAATGTCTGTAGTAATGTTGTATTGTCTTTAAAGAGGACCAACACCCAGGGGTGATCGGCCCGGAAATCTATAAGATTCCCGGGCCGATCACCTCCCATCCCACCTCCCGATCTCGGATGTCCCGCGGGGCGAAACCCCCCAAAAACCCCAAAAAGACCTTACCTGATCCGCCGCCGCTTCCGCCGCCTCCCGCTGTGAATGGCCGTCGCGGGCGCGTGCGCGCCGTGAGTGACGCGGCGGCGGAAGCGGCTTGGACGTTCCTGTCACCCGCTTGGACCCCGGCGGGGATTGGACGGCGCGGTCATGTGGGAGCGGGGAGAGGTGAGTTTTTTGGGGTTTCTGGGGGGTTTCAGGGAGCGGGACACCCCAGATCAGGGTGCCCCACCGAAGTGGACCAAAACCCAGGATAGTCAAAATCCTGGGTGTTGGTCCACTTTAATGTGGTTTTAAGAGGAAAAAATGTTTTTGGATGAATTAAATAGATGGATATCAAGCTTTAATGGTGTTATTGAATTATTATTAGGGTGAGAGTGGTGCCTTCTTGGTATTAGTCCCCTTTCTGCGGATTGCTGGAACCCTTTTGGTGTATTGTTGTATCAATTTGGGATGCCGGTATTGGCACACTCTTAGTTCCCTGGGTATATATTCTTTTGGGGGTTGTGCTTAACAGGATATATTGTGTATGTAAGTTATTTGTAAAAGTATTAGAGCATCGGAGATGCAGAGAAACAGTGGGTGTGGCAACAGTGATGTGATGTAAGCACACTGTGATGAGTTTGAAAGGAGGGGTGTTGGTCCGGTTTAAAGCTGAATGAGGAAGTGATTTTCCTTACTAAGGAGACAGACAGGAGGAAGCACAGCGCTGGAGCCACTTAATGAAAGGTAAGGTATTAATATGTATTTTTTTACTTTTGAATTGCCAATCACTTTAACTTAAAGTGGACCAAAACCCAGGATTTTGAGTATCCTGGCTTTTGGTCCTTTCCCCCAGGGCACCCTGATCGGGGATGCCCCGCTGTGCGAAACCCCCCAGATCACCGAGCACAATTCACTTCTTCCTGGTCCTATAGGGCATGTCGTCTAAGGCTAGTGACTCTGAGCGCGCTGACGGCCACATCCCTGCTTCCTTCTAACAGGTAGCGTGCCCATACCGGCCATTCACAAATGCCTGGTGCAGGCACACGCCCTGCTAGAGGGATGGCGGGGATGCGGCTGTGGCTCGCACATGCGCCGTTGAACCGGGAAGCACGGTAAGTTAATGGGGTTACCTGGGGGGTCTCACACTGCGGGGCATCCCGGTTTTGGATACCCTGGGGGGAGGGAATCGATCAGCCCGGGAATCTTATAGATTCCCAGACCAATCATGCTGGGTTTTGGTCCACTTTAATTCATTAAATGTTTAGGCTCGAGGTGCACTCACTTCACCCCCTGGGTACCCAGATCGGGAAGCTTTGCCACCCTAAGAATAACACAAACACTAAAAACCGGTTCCCGGCTTCGATTGTTTATAAATGACATAGAAGATGGAATTAGAAGCACTGTCTCTATTTTTGCAGATGACACAAAGATATGTAGCACAGTGTATTCAGTCTATGGAAGATGGTCACAAGCTTCAGCCTGACTTGGACACATTGAGTGTCTGGGCTCCTCTTGGCAAATGAAGGTCAATGTGGAGAAATGTAAAGTCCTGCACTTGGGGTCTAATAACCTGAAGGCCACATATGTCCTCGGGGGGAGTAAAACTCGGAGAGTCACTTGTTGAGAAGGATCTGGGGGCACTGGTGGATCACAGACTAAATAACAGCATGCAATGCCAAGCAGCTGCTTCCAAGGCCACCAAGATATTATCATGTATTAATAGAGGCCTGGAATCACGGGATAGGTGAGTAATATCGCCTCTTTATAAAGCACTGGTGCGCCCTCACCTGGAATATGCCGTCCAGATCTGGGCATTCATAGAAAGGACGTTCTGACTATGGAAAGGGAGCAGAGGAGCCACCAAACTAATAAAGGGAATGAAGGATCTTAGTTATGAGGAAAGATTACGAGAATTAAATATGTTTAGACGACTGATGGGAACATGATTAACTTGTATAAATATATAAATGGCCAATACAAAAAATATGGGGGAACACTTTCAGTTAAAAAGACAAGGGGGCGCTCCACCAGACTGGAAAAAAAAAAGATTCAAAGTCCAGAGGAGAAGATCCTTCTTTATAATAAGAACTATAAATCTGTGGAATAGCCTCCCGCAAAAGCTTGTTACAGCATCAACCGCTGACAGCTTCAAAAAAGGGATTCAATGCTTTTTTAGAAGAAAATAACATAGGAATCGAGGGACATCTGCGGCGGCGCGTGCAGCGCACTGCAGATATTTTTTTGCAATTAGGCCATGCCTTCAGCCACACCCTTAAACCGGACCTTCACCATGATTTAATGACAAGTCCAAACTCCTCAAAAACTATTTCCCAGCATCTAAAACTAATATATTTTAAGTTTTTAGTCACTTACTTTTTATTCTTTCCCCCACTGGGCTTCAACTCTGTTCAGGACTCTAGGATACGAGCGCCGCCATCTTGCCTCAGAAGCATCACATACTGAGGAGAGCGGGATAAAGTGCAGGGGGCGGGGTTTTATCTGCGCTTTGCACAGACAGAGCAGAGCTTGGGTCAGGAAAAGGACAGCAATCCCAGAATGCAAAGCGAAGACACTTCCTGCCTGCAGGCAGCCGGAGACTCCATGTGCCACCATCTTGGATTGTTAAAGGTTTAGAAAATGCAATAGGTGCAGGTCGAATGATTTTTACTGTGAGCAATCTGTATGTACAGGGGGGGGAAACATACTAAATAGACTCTTATTCAGGGGGAAGGTCTGCTTTAAAGTGGACTAACACCCAGGATTTTCACTATCCTGGGTGTTGGTCCACTTCCGCGGGGCACCCCGACCCGCTGTGTGAAACCCCCCAGAAAGCCCCAAAAACTCACCTGACCCCACTCTCATGTGACTCGCTCCACCAATCACTGCCGACGGACAAGCGAGGTCTGTCGACGGACAAGGTGAGAGCGCCCGCCGCCGTCTCTCGCGCGTCCCTCTTACAGGGAGCGATTAACAAACGACCGGCGCGGGTGCGCGCTCTGCTAGAGGGATGCGCGAGAGGCGGCGGCGGCGGCCCGCGCGTGCGCCGTTGGAACGAGGAACAGTTAGGATTTGCGGGCGTCCTGGGGGGTTTCACACAGCGGGGCTCCCCCGATCGGGGTGCCCCGCAGGCAGGGAGCTGATCTATAAGATTCCCAGGCCGATCAGCGGTGGGTGTTGGTCCACTTTAAGCCATGCCCTTAAAAGGGAACACCACCTAAGAATTACAGTCTTCAGGGAGTTGTTCCTCTCAGACAGGGCATCCCGATTTAGGTTGTCCTGCTGTACCCCCATGGAATGCCCAGCACCCTTTCAGTCGAAAGGACTCCAGGGCCAGCTGACTAGGTGCCCCAGCCCACTGTGTAAACCCCCGGCAGTGGCCCTCAAACCTCTAACCTTTCTTCTGGTCCCTTGCCATGATCCTGGGCTGAGGTTACATCCCTGCAGTGACAAGGTGTCCTTCCAGGTACTGAAGTGCTTGAAATATTGTCCCCATTTCCAGTGCCCGCGGCGTGGTCCGAGATCTGCTCATTGGGGGTGAGGTGGGGACATCAGTAGGGCAAAGGACCCCTCCGCCCACCACACCAGAGTGCAGTGAGTTAAAGTGGACCAACACCCAGGGGGGATCTTATAGATTCCCGGGCCGATCAGATCCCTCCCCGCGGGGCATCCGAAATCGGGATGCCCCGCTGTGTGAAACCCCGCAGGACGCCCAGAAACCTTACCTTATCCCCGTTCCAACTGCACATGAGCGAGCCGCGGCCGCATCTCGCGCTTTTCTCTAGCAGGGCGCGCACCCACGCCGGCCGTTTGTGAATGGCCAGCGCAGGCCCTGTTAGAAGGAAGCGTGAGAGGCGGCCTCCAGCGCTCAGAGCCGCTGTGGTTGGACGCCGCTTGTACGTGCATACCACAGCGGCTCTGAGCGCTCTGATTGGACGAGCGCCCGCGTAGGAGCGTGGTGAGGTGAGTGTTTCCGGGCGTTCTGGGGGGTTTCACACAGCGGGGTGCCCCACTGAAGTGGACCAAAACGCAGGATAGTGAAACCCCCCAAAAACCCAGAAAAACTCACTTCTCCTCGCTCCCACGTGACCGCCGCTGCCAATCCCCGCCGATTGACAAGCGGGAGGCAGTGACGGACAAGAGAGCACGCCCGCCGCCGCCTCCCGCACGTCCGTCTTACAGGGAGCACACCCGTGCTGGCCATTCACAAACGGATCAGCAGCTGGATCGTGGATAAGGTTGGGATTTAGGGGTTTCTGGGGGATCGGGGTGCCCCGCAGTCAGGGGTCTGATAGGTCCGGGAATCTTATAGATTCCCTGGCCGATCATGGGAGGGATTTCGGTCCACTTTAGGACGTATCAGCAGCATGATGTTCAGTGATGGCATTGCAGGATCAGTGGTAGCAGCGCGGGACAAGGGCCCAAATGCGAGATTGTACCATGAAAATCAGGACACTTGTGGCGGGTGCGATACTATTAGCTGTTATCTGTAAATAATAAAAATAACTTTACCCAACCCCGATCCTTGGTTGAGCTTGATGGACATATGTCTTTTCCCAGCCATATTAATGATATACTGCTGCCAGGGGCCGCTCTCATTGCTGACACTCGCCACTTTTTATTTTTCCCTTTGTGACCTTTTGGGAAGTCTCACTTCCTGTTTGTGAAGATCCAACAGGAAATTAATTTAATAGACAAGATGAGGGGGTCGGGGTCTGCATGTCTATCTCGGGAAATGACTCCCATGAAAGGTTCTCTATTCTCTCTCTGCAGCTCTGTGTAATATGTTGGTTTGAAAATAAAACCCTGTTTTCCCTGAAACATTTAGGATTTTTGAGAATGCTCAAAATATAAGCCCTAGTCACTGGTTTAAAGTGGACCTTCACCCTGAATAAGAGCATATCTTATGTTTCCCTCACCCTGTACATACAGATTGCTCACATTAATCCAGACCTTCACCCTGAATAAGAGTCTATCTTATATGTTTCCCACACCCTGTACATACAGATTGCCCACATTAATCCGGACCTTCACCCTGAATAAGAGTCTATCTTATATGTTTCCCACACCCTGTACATACAGATTGTCCACATTAATCCGGACCTTCACCCTGAATAAGAGTCTATCTTATATGTTTCCCACACCCTGTACATACAGATTGCTCACATTAATCCGGACCTTCACCCTGAATAAGAGTCTATCTTATATGTTTCCCACACCCTGTACATACAGATTGCCCACATTAATCCGGACCTTCACCCTGAATAAGAGTCTATCTTATATGTTTCCCACACCCTGTACATACAGATTGCTCACATTAATCCGGACCTTCCCCCTGAATAAGAGCCTATCTTATATGTTTCCCCCCACCCTGTACATACAGATTGCTCACATTAATCCAGACCTTCACCCTGAATAAGAAACTATCTTATATGTTTCCCCCAATTCAGGGTGAAGGTCCGCTTTAAGCATATTAAAAAAAAGGAACGGAAGAGCTGCTCTGGTTGATGCATGAGGCGGTGAGCACATCGCGGGCCCCAAATAGCTCCTGTCCTGATAAGCCGGCGTGTGGTGAGGACGCTGTCAGTCACAGCAGAGCTCAGCGTGTGCTTTCCTGGCCGCCGCTCGCGTTCACAGTCATGTGGCGAACAAATGCGCGGCGCGGCACCGGGCGACGGTCATTAGGTCGCTTCCCCGCGCTGAGACGTGAAGTTAATTAACGCAGCGCGAGCCCGCGAACGACTGCGGAGACCGTGGATCTAAAACTCACAACTAACCAGATAAACTCCTATTATTATCTGGGCCCCACACAACCTAGATATTAAAGAGGACCTCCAGTCAAAAACTGCAGATCGGCCCACCACACGCACCCACATTGCATCTCCAATTGCTACAGTGATTAAACTATACCTTCCAACTTTACAGGGTGGGAAAGAGGGACAATGTTTAAAAGAAGCCACGCCCCCTCATTGAGGGATGAATGAAGCCACGCCCCCTCATTGAGGGATGGATGAAGCCACGGCCCCTCATTGAGGGATGGATAGGAGATAGGATGTAACAGTTACAACAATAGAAACACTTTGAATAGGAGAATGATTAATTTATTGATGTAGATCTGCATGTTACACCTCAAAGAGGGATAATATGTATTTGAGGCCACATCCCTTCATTGAGGGATGGATGAAGCCACGCCCCCTCATTGAGGGATGGATGAAGCCACGCCCCCTCATTGAGGGGTAGATGAAGCCACGCCCCCTCATTGAGGGATGTATAGAAGATAGGATGTAACAGTTACAACAATAGAAAAACTTTGAATAGGCAAATGACTCATTTATTGCTGCAGATCTGCATGTTAAACCTCAAAGAGGGACAAATGAGAACAACGAGGGACAGGGGGGCATGGATTCCAAAGAGGGACAGTCCCTACAAATCAGGGACAGTTGGGAGATATGATTAAAGTGAACCAAAACCCAAGGCGATCGGCCTGGGAATCATCGATTCCCTCCCACCGGGGCATCCAGAATGCATCCGAAAGTCAAAATTCTGGGTTTTGGTCCACTTTAAACAGTGATTGCAATTTGAAATTGGGCTAAACGCCTTAACCAGTGCAGTCCTGGACTCCCAGGGCTTCCGAAATCGGGATGTTCCCACTGTGCGAAACTCCCAAAGTCGCCGGTAAACTCACCTTTACCTACGGCTCCCACGGTGTTGTCTTTGCCAGAGCCCACATCCCCAACTTTTCTAATCTATAGGGAAGCCGGGGATGTGGCCAGTGGGCTGAGTCACGTCAGCCGGCGTTGTTGAGATCAGCCAATTGGCAATCTCAAAAATGTCAGGTGGGAGTGGTCAAGCATCGGATCAGCCGCATCAGCCGCAGGGAGGGAAATGATGGATTACGGATTGATATCCAATTTGCAACTCCGCAATTTGAAACTCCGCTGGTCGACCATTATACATAACATACCTCCCAAGTGCCTCTGATTTGGAGGGACTGTCCCTCTTTTGAGTCCATGTCCCCCTCTCCCTTGTTGTTCTCATTTGTCCCTCTTTGAGGTGTAACATACAGACCTGCAGCAATTAATGATTCATTTGCATATGCAAGGTGTTTCTATTGTTGTAACTGTTACATCTTATCCATCAATTAATGAGGGGGCGTGGCCTAATTTAACAATTGTCCCTCTATCCCACTCTGAAAAGTTGGAAGGTATGTACATACCTCGATCTCAGCGCGGCCAGCAGCAGCATCTCCAGGATCCCTCTACGTCTATGCTCAGCCATTATTGAATGGCTGCCGTGGGCTTAAAGTGGACCAACACCCAGGGGGGTTCAAATCCCTCCCCGCAGGGCATCCCGATTTCGGCGAAACCCCCCAGGACGCCCAGAAACCTTACCTTATCCCAGTTCCAACGGCGCATGCGCAGGCCGCGGCCGCATCTCGCGCTTCCTTCTAGCAGGGCGCGCACCCGCGCCGGCCGTTTGTGAATGGCCGGCGCGGGCGCGCTCCCTTTTAGAAGGAAGCGCGAGACACGGCCTCTGGTTGTCCGTCGCTTGTCCGTACATCCCACAGCGGCTCTGAGCACTCTGATTGGACGAGCGCTCACGTAGGAGCGGGGTGAGGTGAGTTATTTAGCGCGATCATGGGGGGTTTCACGCAGCGGGGCACCCCCAATCGGGGTGCCACTGCGGAAGTGGACCAAAACCCAGGATAGTGAAAATCCTGGGAGTTGGTCCACTTTAAACATCTTCTTTAGCCGCTCATTTACACGCACAGCAAAAAAAGCTGATTGGAGCAGAGCCTTGCCTTCACACAGCGGGGCAATTAAAATCAGGATGCCCCAAGGGTATATTATTATATTAAGTACTTTCCCTACCCTATTTTGTGCAGGGCACCAGTAATTTGCAGCCCTTACCCCATAATACGCTCATTTTACAGCCATTTTTGGGCCCCCTAAGTCCAGGTCCCTATTGACTTTTTTTGGTTTCGGGTCCCTGAAGTGAACTTTTGCACCAAGATCGGCCAAAACTTGCCAAACCCGAACTTCTATGGAACTTCTACCTGAACTTTTTCTATCACTAGGGAGTATTGATTACTGACATCACTACCTACTGAACATGTTTACACAGTTGCAATCCTTCATGTAGAACAGTGTTCCTCAACCCTCTCCTCGGGGAGGGGCACCAACAACAGGTCAGGTTTTGCACATCGTAGATACTTTATGTAGCCCTTATTCAGCGGGGTGTCTCGGTGAGGACGGCAGGAAGCAGGTTCTTCTAGGCCCAGGGTGCTCTACGTGTGTGTGTGGGTAGGTAAGAGTTAGGGTGCAGTTGCGGGATAGGTTAGTACTCACTGTTGCCACTTGGAAAGATGAGCACTAGTCCAGGAGATGAAAGCAGAGTTCCTCTTTATTTAAACCACAAGCAAACAGCAAACACGGAGCAGGTACAATATTCATCCAGTTACAGTTCTGGGTTCTGTCGATAGTCACAGGTTCAATCAGAAACTCATGCTTCCCAAGGAGAACAATGTCCTTTGCTGGATCTCTCCCTCCCTCCTCTCTCTGTCAGGATTCCTGCTCCTCTTACAATTCAAGATGGTGACTCACACATGGCTTTGGATTGGGGCTTCCCTATATCTCTTCTCACTACCTTCCAGAACATTCCATCACATATTCGGCCTCATGTCCGACATCTGATAGGTTGCTCTCTAAACCCTTTAACCAATCACTACCCTTCTATTTATACCTATTGCAATCAGCATCCTGTCATGACTAACAACCCCCTTACCTCAACCTCACCACCCCATTATAACCTATGGCCTAATGTTAGTCTATGGCCTAAACCCACTACTGCCATCTTGAGTCTAGTTTAGGGTAATACACTGTCTATGCACTTTCATGGGTAGAAACCACAAAAGAGCTTAATGTCTTATTACTCTATTGGTATGGGCTCTTATTAGTTAACTGCCATGTTCCTAGTTATTTCCAGGCCCCTATATTTATTTAATCTGCCAAGTAAGTACAGGATACAGACAAGGAGTGCTTTTTGGCAAGGAGATACACCACGAGAGCTATAAACAGTTACATACAATGACATAGTAGTAACAGGTATTAAGGTTCAGTGCAAGTTAATCTTTACAGAATAACAGAATTAGCAACAATGCATAGCGGGATTGAGTTTAAGAACCTCTCACACTGGATTTCTTTAGAGCCCTAGGGAAAAAAAAACTTTATGTACCTGAAGGTTTTAGTCTTATGAGCCATGAATCTGCACCCAGAGCGTAAGAGCCTAAAGAAGGAATGCCCTGGGTGTGTTGAGTCCTCAGTTATCGTCTTTGCCCTTGAGGAGATTCTACTTAAGGATTGCCCATCCAGAGATGGTAAAGGGGGTTCCAATTATTCGCTCTGTAGTCCTGGTTATCCTCTATCCTTATCAGCCTATGCTTGTCTTTGGCTGTCGCCCCACCGTACCAGACTGTGAATGAAGTCAAGATCGATCCTATGGCAGCATTGTAAAAGCTTTTTAAGATTCCTTACATACATACCGTATCTTTTCAGTTGTCTCAAGAAGTATAATCTTTGTTGGGCCTTCTTTAAGATAACGGTAGCTTGCTTGCTCCACTTCAAGTCCTGCGTGGTCTGGGTGCCAAGAAGTTTTGCACTGGATACGATTTTAACTTCCTCCTCACCAATTAAAATGGGATGGTGCATTTGATGGAATCGCCTGTCAATTATGAGTTCGACCATTTTCTGGGTATTCGGGATAAGGTTGTTTGCCTCGCACCAAGATTCAGGGGTTTTAACTTGGGTCCGATAGGTAGTCTCATTGTTGTCATTAATGAGGCCTACTAAGGTCGTATCATCTGCGTATTTGATGATCTTGACCGAAGGATCTGAGAAGGTCAGACGGACCCAGGAGACCCTGGGACTCTCTTTATCGGTGATGCAATTTATTGCTTCATTCATTTATTGCATGTATAATGGCGGTGTCTTGTAAGCTATTTATTTTCATGATCTTTTGTTTTTGGATGTCACTTTGACATCCAATCATTGTGATACACAACACTGTTTGCACTTTAAATATCAATTGATACACTGGGACACTTTATTGCATTTATAGCACTTTATTACTTTTATTCATCAATTTTGCACATAGCACTTTAATATCATGCTTATTTGCACGCCATTTACACTAGAAGGTTAGTTTTTACATTGATATGATAAATCATGACTAAATTAGAGCCATTTCAAGGGAGCCTCTCCTCATTGCGTGTTTTGTCTATATGTTTTTAAATGAGTCTTCTGTATGTTGAAAAAATGTTTTAAAGAAACATGATCCAATAAATATATAATTAATTCTATGTAGTCTCTAGCATTAGTCTCTGGTGTGCGGTGGTGATATTAGGGGATTGGGAGCCAGTCTAGGGCCCCCATATCTTGTTTTTGTTCAGTTGAGTATTTCCCCTTTCACTATCAGCACCCTCTTTGATTGTGATTCATTTATTAGAGCTGTGCATATCTATACTTCTCCATTCCTCTGTAGTCTCTTCTCACCATTTCCATCCCTCTGTAGTCTCTTCTCACCATTTCCATTCCTCTGTAGTCTCTTCTCACCATTTCCATTCCTCTATAGTCTCTTCTCACCATTTCCATCCCTCTGTAGTCTCTTCTCACCATTTCCATTCATCTGTAGTCTCTTCTCACCATTTCCATTCCTCTGTAGTCTCTTCTCACCATTTCCATTCATCTGTAGTCTCTTCTCACCATTTCCATTCCTCTGTAGCCTCTTCTCACCATTTCCATTCATCTGTAGTCTCTTCTCACCATTTCCATTCCTCTGTAGCCTCTTCTCACCATTTCCATTGCTCTGTAGTCTCTTCTCACCATTTCCATTCCTCTATAGTCTCTTCTCACCATTTCCATTCCTTATATAGTCTCTTCTCACCATTTCCATTCCTCTATAGTCTCTTCTCACCATTTCCATCCCTCTGTAGTCTCTTCTCACCATTTCCATTCATCTGTAGTCTCTTCCCACCATTTCCATTCCTCTATAGTCTCTTCTCACCATTTCCATCCCTCTGTAGTCTCTTCTCACCATTTCCATTCATCTGTAGTCTCTTCTCACCATTTCCATTCCTCTGTAGCCTCTTCTCACCATTTCCATTGCTCTGTAGTCTCTTCTCACCATTTCCATTCCTCTATAGTCTCTTCTCACCATTTCCATTCCTTATATAGTCTCTTCTCACCATTTCCATTCCTCTATAGTCTCTTCTCAGCATTTTCATTCCTCTGTAGTCTCTTCTCACCATTTCCATTCTTCTGTAGTCTCTTCTCACCATTTCCATTCCTTTGTAGTCTCTTCTCACCATTTCCATTCCTCTATAGTCTCTTCTCACCATTTCCATTCCTCTATAGTCTCTTCTCACCATTTCCATTCCTCTATAGTCTCTTCTCACCATTTCCATTCCTCTATAGTCTCTTCTCACCATTTCCATTCCTCTATAGTCTCTTCTCACCATTTCCATTCCTCTATAGTCTCTTCTCACCATTTCCATTCCTCTATAGTCTCTTCTCACCATTTCCATCCCTCTGTAGTCTCTTCTCACCATTTCCATTCATCAGTAGTCTCTTCTCACCATTTCCATTCCTCTGTAGTTTTTTCTCACCATTTCCATTCCTCTATAGTCTCTTCTCACCATTTCCATTCCTCTGTAGTCTCTTCTCACCATTTCCATTGCTCTGTAGTCTCTTCTCACCATTTCCATTCCTCTATAGTCTCTTCTCACCATTTCCATTCCTTATATAGTCTCTTCTCACCATTTCCATTCCTCTATAGTCTCTTCTCAGCATTTTCATTCCTCTGTAGTCTCTTCTCACCATTTCCATTCCTCTGTAGTCTCTTCTCACCATTTCCATTCCTCTGTAGTCTCTTCTCACCATTTCCATTCCTCTGTAGTCTCTTCTCACCATTTCCATTCCTCTGTAGTCTCTTCCCACCATTTCCATTCTTCTGTAGTCTCTTCTCAGCATTTTCATTCCTCTGTAGTCTCTTCTCACCATTTCCATTCCTCTGTAGTCTCTTCTCACCATTTCCATTCCTCTATAGTCTCTTCTCACCATTTCCATTCCTCTATAGTCTCTTCTCACCATTTCCATTCCTCTGTAGTCTCTTCTCACCATTTCCATTCCTTTGTAGTCTCTTCCCACCATTTCCATTCCTCTATAGTCTCTTCTCACCATTTCCATTCCTCTATAGTCTCTTCTCGCCATTTCCATTTCTCTATAGTCTCTTCTCGCCATTTTCATTCCTTTGTAGTCTCTTCTCACCATTTCCATTCCTCTATAGTCTCTTCTCGCCATTTCCATTTCTCTATAGTCTCTTCTCACCATTTCCATTTCTCTGTAGTCTCTTCTCACCATTTCCATTCCTCTGTAGTCTCTTCTCACCATTTCCATTCCTCTATAGTCTCTTCTCGCCATTTCCATTTCTCTATAGTCTCTTCTCACCATTTCCATTCCTCTATAGTCTCTTCTCACCATTTCCATTCCTCTATAGTCTCTTCTCACCATTTTCATTCCTCTATAGTCTCTTCTCACCATTTGCATTCCTCTATAGTCTCTTCTCACCATTTCCATTCCTCTGTAGTCTCTTCTCACCATTTCCATTCCTCTATAGTCTCTTCTCACCATTTCCATTCCTCTATAGTCTCTTCCCGCCATTTCCATTCCTCTATAGTCTCTTCTCACCATTTCCATTCCTCTGTAGTCTCTTCTCACCATTTCCATTCCTCTATAGTCTCTTCCCGCCATTTCCATTCCTCTATAGTCTCTTCTCACCATTTCCATTCCTCTGTAGTCTCTTCTCACCATTTCCATTCCTCTGTAGTCTCTTCTCACCATTTCCATTCCTCTATAGTCTCTTCTCACCATTTCCATTCCTCTGTAGTCTCTTCTCACCATTTCCATTCCTCTATAGTCTCTTCTCACCATTTCCATTCCTCTATAGTCTCTTCTCACCATTTCCATTCCTCTGTAGTCTCTTCTCACCATTTCCATTCCTCTATAGTCTCTTCTCACCATTTCCATTCCTCTATAGTCTCTTCCCGCCATTTCCATTCCTCTATAGTCTCTTCCCGCCATTTCCATTCCTCTATAGTCTCTTCTCACCATTTCCATTCCTCTGTAGTCTCTTCTCACCATTTCCATTCCTCTGTAGTCTCTTCTCACCATTTCCATTCCTCTATAGTCTCTTCTCACCATTTCCATTCCTCTATAGTCTCTTCTCACCATTTCCATTCCTCTGTAGTCTCTTCTCACCATTTCCATTCCTCTGTAGTCTCTTCTCGCCATCGCCAATAATCCCGTCCTGATGACTAATAAAGAATTTTCATAACCGGTAATCTGTTTATCTTAATCCTCTGGAATTTGGCGCTTGCCCGCGGAGCGCGGCCTCCCACTGATCTAATTAATAACTTGTGAGTGAGGCGATCCAGCCTGTAACTTTTTGGCACTTTGTTGAGATTATGGAAATAGTTCTCGCTCCAAAAATAGTAAAACGAAATCTTCGACATGACTCTTTGTGCGAAGTCCAAACAACACGTCTGGCTGATCCAATTTGCAACGCCCGGATAGAATAATGAGATGGAACATTCGCTTCAAATTCTTGTAGGAACTTCAATATTTTCTCTCCAGACAGAGAAGGGGTCGGGGGCCGGGAGGCTGTGAGAAGCCGCCGTTCCCAAATGTTATTACTTGTTTTTGCAGATAAGTGTCATTTTTACTACTTTAAATCTTTCTCTTTTTGGCATTTACATCTCGAACAAATTAGTTCTGCACCACTGCTTGACTTCTACATTTATTAAACATTCCTGAGCTGGACTGTATTTTTAAAGTGGGCTTTTAGTCAAAATAGACTGAAGGTCCCATAACACTGGCTCCCCCGGGGCATCCCAATTTTCCATCTACCCAACATTCCTTTGGTAGCCTGAAATTGCTTACACGGTCCATGCAAGTTTGGACAGGCTCGCAGGGGAATCCCCCCGATGGGCCCCAAAACTCAAGGGCTTCATTAGGGGTTCCATCCACAAAGTGGACCCTTGCCTTGGTTTACCTGAAGCAAACAGACCTAGTGTCACAGCGCGCTTACCTCCTGGCCGGTCCTGCGGCGTCATCAGACAGTGTGGAATCGAGCGGCTGGCTGCGACTCCTTCCACTCGGCGGCTGCATCCACTGCGGATGCTGGCTCGGGCAACGCCGACTTGAGCGGTGCCGAGCGTGCCCGTCTCTTCTCTTCGTTGCTTCCCTTGCTTCTCTGCATGGCATGTGCTCGCACAGCTTTACTTATACCCTCCAGCGACGCTGCAATCAGCGTGGTCACCTGAGGTTGGTTTAATGGGCCAATGAGCCCAAAGGTTGTTGTGGGCGAAACGCCTTAAAAGTTTAATCAGCCCATATGGCATCATCAGGCGGTGTGGGGTCGGGTGGCTGGCTGGGACTCCTTCCGCCCGGCAGCCGCATCCACAGCGGACGCTGGCTCGGGCAACATCGACTAGAGCGGTGC
Source organism: Gastrophryne carolinensis (assembly GCA_027917425.1). Classification (NCBI taxonomy): domain Eukaryota; kingdom Metazoa; phylum Chordata; class Amphibia; order Anura; family Microhylidae; genus Gastrophryne; species Gastrophryne carolinensis. Next base: position 472,780,110 of record CM051237.1, on the reverse strand, counting down.
CGAGCGTGCCCATCTCTTCTCCTTGCTGCTTCCCTGCTTTTCTGCATGTGCTCGCACGCACAAGCATAGCTTACTTATGCGACGCTGCAATCAGTGTGGCCGCCGGAGGTTGGTTTAATGGGCCAGTGAGCCCAAAGGTTGTTGTGGGTGAAACGCCTCAAACTGGGCAATCGGCCCATATGTTGTTAGGGGCCCAATGAGCTCAGTTCTTTTCAACCCAACCCCTGCACCCATGCGCTATAAAAGTATTCCCATCTCACTGCCCGTGATAGCGTATAGCTGGGTGCATATATTCCTGACTCCTGTTGATCATCCGTTACCGACCATGCTTGTCTGACTACGCCCTGACTGCTGCCTGAACCAACCTTGGCCTGGACCCTGACTACTGACCCGTTTCATCCCTGGTGATATTAAGGCCCTCTGAATTCCCAGTCTGACCCTTCCCGTGTTTCTCCCTTGGAGCTGTTATCGTAAGAACAATTAATCTGTGTTAAACGCTGAGTCTTACCTTCTTTGTGCACCCCCAGCTTCTCCTATCCACCTCTCTCTCCCTCCCGCTCCTCCCTGCTAATTCCATAACCAATGGGCAGGAAATGTGTCTACTTATGGGGTGTAGCCTGGCTGTGGCTTAATTTTAAAAAACTGTTGCTCTTCACCACCCTGAAAAGTCCGAAGGTATGCCATGTTATGTTATGACCATGTTTTGCTGGTCAGTGTCCCCACGGGTATTGCTGGGGTTAAGGTGGTGGGCTGACTCTGGCCTCCTGTTCTGACAAGCCCGTCGCTTGTCCGTTGCCGAAAAGGTAAGTTTTTTGGGGGGGTTTCACACAACGCCCCATCCTGATCTCGGATGCCCCGCTGAAGTGGACCAACACCCAGGATAGTGAAAATCCTGGGTGTTGCTCCACTTTAAAGAAAAAAGAAAATCTGCTTCAAGATAAGAGGCTTCATTGAGTATGTAGTGTGGCTTAACTCCCCTGGATGGAAGGAATTAAAATAATAAGCACTAAGGGGCATTGCACTGATCTTCTGTTTTTTCTGTCGGAGGATACATACACTACACAGATGTACACCCAAAGGCTGCATGTGAAAGAAAGTATCGCCGTCCTGCTTAATCTTAGGGTCCCGTAACCTCTACTGCATTACTGCCGCCTTACCTAAAATAATAAAAAAACAAGAAGGCCCTAAGGGTCAGGGCCCTAAGGGTCAGACTCAGGAGGACCATTGTCAGGCTTTCAGATCCCCCATATGCTAGCTAATCTCATTCTCTGTGTGCTCCGGCTGTCAGTATGGCTGCGCATCCCCGGCATACCCTCAGGCGTGCTGTCTCCTTTTATGACCATGTTTTGCTGGTCAGTGTCCCCACGGGTATTGCTGAGGTTAAGGTGGTGGGCTGACTCTGGCCTCCTGTCCTGATTGGCTGATGGCCAGGGCCAGCTTCAGCACCCGTTAAGGTGGGGCAGCTGCCGGGGGTCCCCAGCTTTCAGGGGGGCACACTGACAGGGCCAGCCTTTGGGTTGTGTGATGACGCTTGACCGGCGGTGGTCTGGGATTGGCGGTACAACTTATTTTCCCTGCCGAGTTGGGATAACACTATGCAGCAATAAGGTTCCGCTGCAGCCTGTGCTGTCCTTACAGAGGAGAGAGGAAGGGGCCTCCACACTACGTGACAGGCCCGCCGGTGGACCTCGGGGCGATCACACAGCGGGCAGCAACAAGGAGACTGGGAGTGCGTGCTGGGAGGGAAAGCTCTGTAGAGGTAAGTTTTTTTCAAAGAAGGGTTCTATTTTATCCAGGTTCTTTTTTTATCCAGGTTTGGGACGTCCCTCAGTGATGTGACGCGACTCTTCACCACAAAGGGGCCCACTGAGACCATGCCGCCCAAGGGCCCATGTAAACCTGGAGCCGGCCCTGCCGATGGACACATAAAACCAAGCCTCTCCCAGCATGCATTGCCCGTTATAGCTTTTGCTGGGTGTTATAGTACCACCGTTAGCTGAATTCTGATTATCTGTTGCTGACTTTCTTTGTTTGACCCTCCCCTGATCGCTGCCTGCCTGACCTCGAGCTTGTCTACTCATCTGTACCATGATCCTTCTGACAACCCGGCTTGACCATTCTCCTGTGTATAACCCGGAATCAGTCATTCCCGTGTATGACCCCAGCCAGCCAAACGTTTGCCCAGCCTCTTCCCTGGTTCACCTGCCTTCACCCTATAAGTCAGCATCCTTTGGGCTATCTAAGTCCTGGGGGCAACCCTGTCCGGTGAGGTGTATCCAGCGTCCCGGCAAACGGGGGCTTGTCCATAGGCAGAAACAGCAGAGATTGGGGGTCGCGGACTCACCTGAAGGCGGGGGGCCCTCAGTGCCTGACAACCATAATTTCCAAGGTGCAGGTCTACAGATGGCACTAACTTTACAGGCAAAGCAGGGAAGACGTATTGGTCTCAACTTTATTCCACAATGACCTCAAACTCCAGAGCTAGACAGAGACAGACACATTTAAGATCAACCCCAATTTCAGGTTCTTTTATTGATTCCCACATAACCCAAATTTGACAAAATTTGTCTATCTGTTATTTTTCTTATATCTTAAAGTGAAACAAAAACCGGGAATGTGACTTTCCTGGGTTTGGTTCCATGCCCTCCCGGCGCATCCAGAATTGCGATGTCCCGCTGTGTGAAACCCCCCAGTTCGCCCATAAAAGCTCACCTTTCCACGCTCCAATGGCACATGTGCGGGCTCTCATCCAATGGCCTTATTTATGAAACGCTAAGGCCACGTGGTGCCAGATGAGTGTCAGGTGAGTGTCAGGTCCCAGTGCAAAAGGTGTATTTATCAAGTCAAAAATCCAGAGCACCTGTGATAGTGGCAGGTAGTGTCCCATCTATCAACAGCGCCAGTGATGAGATGAGTGCATGCGTTTAGTTCCCTACAGTGTCAGATAGGACCAGGTGCTCACCCTGCACTGTGTGGCCTTATCCCATACATTTCAATAAGCTTGGATGGTTACAATTATTTAGGTCACTTTTGTATTTTTTTTGGCTGGTGCAAGTGCCACAGGATCCCTGGGCCGTGAAAAACATGTCCTGTCTATCATGTGTTCTCAATGCAATTCTCTGTGTTTTTTTTTCTTGTGTTCCCATGCCGCCCAAAAATAATAACTGGGTGCTATGTGCCTGGAATCCCCTTCTGACATTGTATTTTTTTAATAAATGTTCATACTTTCCTACACTTCCTGCCGGGGCTAGGGGTCACTAGCACATCGCCTTAAAGAAGGCCAGCGATGCGCCGACCCGCCGGCTGGGAGGGAGCGCAAGCTGAACGCTGACTGTCTTCAGCCTCCTCAGCAGTGCGGGCACAGAGAGCGTCTCAGAAGAGACACTAATCTAGGAGCCGCACGAAAAATTGTTAAATTCGCCAGGTAGCTCTCATTGACTTGAAGAGATTTGCTGCATCCCCTGCATCCTTGGATGAGCACATTCTCCCGCGAGCGCCTGCCCCAACCTATCTGAATGGGTGGGATGGGAGCGTGCGCACAACGCTGGTGATGCGCTAGCGTGCACTTCCCATTCAAACCAATGGTCAGCAGAGCCTGCTGGAAGCCCATTATAGTCGCGCTGCACACACGCTGCAGGGGATGCAGCTGTTTGCGCTCCCCATCAAGTCTTTGGTGCCAAATGACATAGGCCCTTATTTAACAAGGGATAGCGCCAGGTAGCGAATGGTGAGCGAACGGTAATGACGGTCACCGCCACGAGAACGCCGGCTCCCCTCCGCAATCACACATTTATCAAGCCGATCCTACTTAGTGACTGACAGAGCGCCAGATAGCGAATCATTCATCATTATTCCAGCCTCACCCCACAGCGCCAGCGAGCGACCTTGAACAGCGACAGGTATGACCTCTCGCTACCTGGCGCTCTCCAATGCATTTCAATGGAACAATCTTTAAATATTCATAATTAATTGCTATTAATGTATATATATATATATATATTTTTTTTTTTTAAATGTCAAAAATTCTGTGACCACTTCTGCAATGTTAGATATTTTTTTTATGGTTAAAAAAAAAAATAAAAATTGTGCAGAATTGATATTACAGGTCTGATATTAATGTATTCATATTACAATATGTTTTCAAAAACTTGTTTCTTTTTCTCCAAAAAATATGGTTGTTTGGGGGTTAAAAAAACTACTTTTAACCCATCGCCGCCAGCGCTCTGGGGTTTAAACAAGCATTTCACAGCGCGAGAATTTTTTGAGCGTGATTTGTTAATGAATATGGTGGGAGCCGTTCGCCATGGCCATTCGCTGTCATGCGCTCTCATACAGCGCGGAACCTGTCAAACAGCGACTCCTAACCCCGTATTCAACATTACCGCACACCGACCGAGTCGCTGTCAACAACCGAACAACGGCCAAGCACAGCGAATACTAGCGGTCGCTGTGAAAATAACGCTACTGGCGCTCATCTGTCGCTACCTGGCGCTATTAATGAATCGGCCTCATAGTCACGGCAAAGAGCTCTGATTGGACGAGAGCCTGCGCATGTGCCCTTGGACTGTGAAGAGCGGAGTTTATCTGGGTGTTTTCACGCGATTTGGGATACAAAACGTAGGATTTGTTCTGCTTTAATTTCTGCCCAGATTGTAACTTTTTTTTTGGCTGACAGTGAAATTGTTCTACAAGACAAATATGAAAAAAAAAAAAAAAACACAAAGAACTTTATTTGTTGACCAAAATAACTTCCTCGCTGTCGGCGGCGGTGGCTTTGATAATATGATCCCTTGGATTATTTGATGGCTGCAGCACTTTTTTGTTAAGCCGTATGTAAATTAGAAAAGGGGATTTTGCTGCGCTGATTTGCATATTTTCCTATTGAAGTATGAAAAGGCTTACAGGCTGATTCATTACTAGCGCCAGGTATCGGCAGGTGAGCGTCTGTACAGAGGCGCTAAGAGCAACCGCTAGTATATGCTGTGATTGGCTATCGGGCGCTGTAACAGATCGCCTCAGTTGCTGTAGTAACCTGGCCAGCATTGATGAATGAGATTTATGTTGGGCGCTCTAACACCAGTACAGTGCTGCAGTGAGCAAGAGGTAGCGCCAGCTCAGTGCGGCCGACTCTCAGTGACTCACACCATATTCAACAAAAAAACAGACACACACAGCGTTGCCACTCTGGATCTGGGTGCTGTAGCATAGAGCATAGAGCGCCGGACGCTGTGTGATTAAATTCTGTTTTTGAACACATATCCACCAGTAACAAAGTGAAAACACATGGAATGACATTGTTATAACACTGTGACAATAACACTTTAATGCCAGACCTGTAATGACAATTCTGCATAAAAATATTAAAAGTCAAAAAAGATTCTAAAAGTGTTTGTTTGCAGCCAGGAGAGGGTTAAAAAAACTGAAAAAAACTTTTTTTTTCGCTGTTTATACATAAGCAAATGAACGTCCATTGAAATGTATGGGAGAGCGACACTGAGGGAAAGGTAATACCTGACTCTGGAAGCTAGAGCGCCAGCGCTATACACTGAGCTGCCTGTAATAATACATGTGACGCTACATGGCGCTGTTAGAGTCGCTCACCAAATTTGCTTTCATAAATGTGGTTTTGCTTACAGCGCCCGGGGTTCACCAGACGCTGCCTGCCGCAGCGTCTGGTGAATGAGACAGAAGAGGATTCATTTAATTTTGATCCAGCTGTGTTTCTGCTGCATTTGAATAAATAAGGCTTTAGGAAATATAAAAACTCTTTAACCCCCTGACTTGTGATCCCGGGATTTTAGAAAAAAAGAAATACCCCCTATAAGAGAGGAATAGTTAAAAGAAATAGATGAAATGAGAGAGATGGAGGAATTAACAGCTACAATCTATGGGAATGAGGAGAGATATAAGGAGCTAGGGAGGGTATAGGATGAAAAAATAAGAGATTTGGCTGTTTCGAGGGACGTTGATTAGGGGGCGCTAGAGGAGGAGGGAGAGGGAAATGTTTGATCTTTTTCTGTCTTCTTGTGGGAATTACTGAGTGGAAGAGGAAGGTTGAGATGGGCTGTCCCTATGTTGGCTGTCCCAATGGTTGAGGGTTTAGAAATAATCATTGTTAGATTTTGAAGTGGTCAGAATAACAATCATTTTTTAGCCTAAGTTTAAGGTGTTGTTTTGTCTTGTTTAAGAAAATGTAACTACCCCATGCCAAACTGCCTATGGAAAATGTGAGGGGGGATCCCACACTCCCTATGTGAATGGGAGGGGGGAATGCCACACTGCCTATGGGAATGGGAGGGGTAATGTCAAACTGCCTATGGGAATGGGAGGGGTAATGTCAAACTGCCTATCGGAAATGGGAGGGGGGATCCCACACCGCCTATTGGAATGGGAAGGGCGAATGCCATGCTGCCTATGGGAATGGGAGGGGGAAATGCCACACTGCCTATGGGGAATGGGAGGGGGAAATGCCACACTGCCTATGGGAATGGGAGGGGGAAATGCCACACTGCCTATGGAAATGGGAGGGGGGAATGCCACACCGCCTATGGGAATGGGAGGGGGGAATGCCACACTGCCTATATGGGGAATGGGAGGGAAGAAAGCCACACTGCCTATGGGAATGGGAGGGGGGAATGCCACACTGCCTATGGGAATGGGAGGGGGGAATGCCACACTGCCTATATGGGGAATGGGAGGGAAGAAAGCCACACTGCCTATGGGAATGGGAGTAGGGAATGCCGCACTGCCTATATGGGGAGTAGGAGGGGGGAATGCCACACTGCCTATGGGAATGGGAGGGGTAATGTCAAACTGCCTATCGGAAATGGGAAGGGGGATCCCACACCGCCTATTGGAATGGGAGGGGGGGGGGAATGCCAAACCGCCTATATGGGGAATAGGAGGGGGGGGGATGCCACACTGCCTATGGGAATGGGAGGGGTAATGTCAAACTGCCTATCGGAAATGGGAGGGGGGATCCCACATCGCCTATTGGAATGGGAGGGGGGAATGCCATGCTGCCTATATGGGGAATAGGAGGGGGGGGGGATGCCACACTGCCTATGGGAATGGGAGGGGTAATGTCAAACTGCCTATCGGAAATGGGAGGGGGGATCCCACATCGCCTATTGGAATGGGAGGGGGAATGCCATGCTGCCTATGGGAATGGGAGGGGGGAATGCCACACTGCCTATGGGAATGGGAGGGGGGATGCCACACTGCCTATGGGGAATGGGAGGGGGAAATGCCACACTGCCTATGGGGAATGGGAGGGGGAAATTCCACACTGCCTATGGGAATGGAAGGGGGGAATGCCACACTGCCTATGGGAATGGGAGGGGGAATGCCACTCTGCCTATATGGGGAATGGGAGGGGGGAGAAAACCACACTGCCTATGGGAATGGGAGGGGGGATGCCACTCTGCCTATATGGGGAATGGGAGGGGGGAGAAAACCACACTGCCTATGGGGAATGGAGGTAGAATGCCACACTGCCTATATGGGGAATAGGAGGGGTGATGCCACACTGCCTATGGGAAATGGGAGGGGGGATCCCACACCGCCTATTGGAATGGGAGGGGGGAATGCCAAACTGCCTATGGGAAATGGGAGGGAGGATCCCACACTCCCTATGGGAATGGGAGGGGGGAATGCCACACTGCCTATGGGAAATGGGAGGGAGGATCCCACACTCCCTATGGGAATGGGAGGGGGGAATGCCACACTGCCTATGGGAATGGGAGGGGGGATGCCGCACTGCCTATGGGAATGGGAGGGGGGAATACCACACTGCCTATGGGAATAAGAGGGAAGAATGCCACATTGCCTATGGGAATGGGAGGGGGGATGCCACACTGCCTATGGGAATGGGAGGGGGGATGCCACACTGCCTATGGGAATGGAGGGAGAATGCCACACTGTCTATGGGGAGTGGGAGGGGCTTTACCCTCGGCTAGTTCTGACCATTCTCCTGCCTTACCCTTGTGAGTAGAGTCACCTTCGGACTGACTATCTGTGAACGACTTCGGCTTTGGGATACCCTCATGTTCCTTCCATCTTCACTGTGAGCCGCCATTTAAAGCCTGGGGGCAACCGTGTCCAGTGAGGCACATTGCGCGTCCTGGCGAGTGGGGGCTTGTCTATAGGCAGAAGCGGCGGTGGAGCTTGAGGGGTTGCCAGCTCACAGAAGGTGGGAGACTCACAGGGCATTACAGTAAATACCAAAAGATATTGGAAAATAACTACTATACATATATTTTTATTTTTAGAACAACTCAATGAATAATAAATATAAAGGAAATTGAGTATATGACACAGTACGCCTGACCTCACAGAATGACATTTACATTCCCGCGCAATGCGTTTCATGTGACACGGTGGTTACAGTTCCAATAATAAAAATATGTTTAAAGCATCTTCATGCACGTCACGGTGCGCGATTAATTGCCTGCCATATCGAATGTTGTGTTTTTTTTTTATCTCACCATTATTCCTGCTCCCGAATGAGCGGGTAAAACTGCGCTGAAACGTCGGGAACTGTCACAGAAAAATGGGGGCTCGCTGTCATCCTTTGTGAGTAAGCAGCACGTTTGCTTTGAATCAGGATTTAGGAGGCGGCTATTTAATGCGATTTATAGCGGGGGGTTATTTTTAACATGACAATGCTGTAAGAGACAATGAAAAGGATGATTAATTGATTGAGAGGTATTTCGGGTGAAATCGCAGCAGCAATGACAGTTTGTCATTTTCTCCATTATGTTTGATGACTGCGTTTTGCGTGTGCAAGCGATTCATTGTTCGCTTTCAGATAAGGGCTCAGCAGGGATGTCTCGGGCTGGTAAAATCCAGGGCTGATTTTTGGCCTCAGTCCACCACTGGTGATGGGCGTGGCGGGGGGTGTGGCTTATTTGCGGGCTTATGAGAACAATGAAAATTAGCCCTAAGTTAAGCTCACATAAGTTAAAGTGGCTCAAAACCCTCACTGATCGGCCCGGGAATCTTATAGATTTGATTCCCTCCCCCTGTGCATCCAAAATCGGGATGCCCCGTTGTGTAAAACCCCCAGGTCGCCCCATTCACTTACCCTTCTTCCCGGTCCAACGGCAAATGCACGGGCCGCTATCCCTCGCGGACACATGCCACACACATTTGTTAATGGCCGGCATGGGCATGCTCCCTGTTAGAGGGAAGCGGGGGATGATGCTGCCTGTGCACGCGGAGCCGCTGAGCTAAGATGTCGCTCAGACGCGCATAGCTCAGCGGTATCGTGCTGTTTGGACGAGCGACTGCGCATGCGCGGTAGGACTGGGATGAGGTGAGTTAATGTGCGATCTCTGGGGGGTTTCACACAGTGGGCACCCGGGGAGTGGACCAAAACCCAGGATAGTCAAAATCTTGGGTTTTGGTCCACTTTAAGCACACGTAGGGTATAGGTGACCCAGTCTTTAGGGTGGAAGCCATTTGTTATAGCTGCACTCCAGGATAAAGATTGGGAGCATCTGTTTAGGAATAAGGATACAGATGCCAAATGGGAGTGCTTTAAATGAATTGTGAGAACGTTGCAAAATGTATTCCTACAGGTAACAAATACAAGCAGCTAAAATTAAACCCCTCATGGCTGACACCTGCGGTTAAAAGGGCAATAAAGAACGAAAAAAGGGCATTTAAACATTACAAGGCTGAACTCTCAGCTGTAGTTCTTGAAAACTATAAACTAGTAAATAAAGTGTGTAAGAAAGAAATAAGGTTGGCAAAGCACAAAATGAAAGACGTAAGGCCAAAGAAAGCAAAACAAACCCTAAATGTTTTTTTAAATATATTAATTTGAAGAAAACTAAATCAGAACAGGTAGGTGCCCTAATTAATGATAACAAGGAAATGGTCACTGGGGAAGATAAGGCGGAGCTGTTAAATGGATTCTTTAGCTCTGTGTACAGAGCAAGGAGCCAACACAGGAGATGCCACTGATAGCAATAGCCCAAGTATAATAATTAACAAGCTAAACGTGGATATCATCCAAGAAAAACGAAATAATTTAAATGTGAATAAGACTCCAGGACCCGATGGACTTCACCCAAGAGTTCTCAAAGAACTCGGTTCCGTTATCTCATCACCCCTGTTGTTGAACTTTAAAGACTCACTAGCAACTGGTATAGTGCCAAGGGACTGGTGCAAGGCAAATGTGGTGCCCATTTTTAAAAAGGGCTCTAGGTCTTCTCCGGGCAATGTTAGCTTAACATCCATTGTGGAGAAATTGCTTGAGGGGCTATTAAGGGACAACATACACGAGTATGTAACTATCCATAATATTATAAGTGACAACCAACACGGTTTTACTAAGGGCAGAAGCTGCCAGACTAACCATATTGGCTTCTATGAGGAGGTGAGTAGAAGCCTGGACAGAGGGGCGGCTGTGGATATAGTTTTTCTGGATTTTGCAAGAGCATTTGACACTGTCTCCCATAGACACTTATTGGGGAAATTGAGATCTTCAGGATTAGAAAATACAGTTTGTAACTGGATAGAAAACTGGCTGAAGGATCCTGTGCAGAGAGTTGTGGGTAATGATCCCTACTCTAAATGGTTAGCGGTTGTAAGCGGTGTACCCCAGGGTTCAGTGCTGGGCCCACTATTATTCAACTTCTTAATAAACGACATAGAAGATGGAATTAATGGCACTGTCTCTATTATTGCAGATGACACAAAGATATGTAGCACAATGCAGTCTATTGAAGATGTTCACAAGCTTCAGGCTGACTTGGACACATTGAGTGTCTGGGCTCCACTTGGAAAATGAAGTTCAATGTGGAGAAATGTAAAGTAATGCACTTGGGGTCTAATAACCTGAAGGCCATATATATCCTCGGGGGAGTAAAATTGGGAGAGTCACTTGTTGAGAAGGATCTGGGGGTACTGGTAGATCACAGACTAAATAACAGCATGCAATGCCAAGCAGCTGCTTCCAAGGCCACCAAGATATTATCATGTATTAATAGAGGCCTGAAATCACGGGATAGGTGAGTCATTTTGCCTCTTCACCTGGAATATGCCGTCCAGTTCTGGGCACCCATTCATAGAAAGGACGCTCTATAGAAAGGGTGCAGAGGAGCCACCAAACTAATAAGAGGAATGAAGGATCTTAGTTATGAGGAAAGATTACAGGAATTCAATCTGTTTAGTTTTGAGAGGAGACGACTGAGGGGGAACATGATTAACTTGTATAAATATATAAATGGGCAATACAAAAAATATGGGGAGACACTATTTCATGTAAAATCCTCTCTAAAGACAAGGGGGCACTGCCTTCGATTGGAAAAAAAGAAATTTAGTCTCCGAATGTGACAATCATTTTTTACCATAAGAACTATTAATCTATGGAATAGCCTCCCACAGAAGCTTGTTACAGCATCAACCGCTGACAGCTTCAAAAAAGGATTAGATGCTTATTTAGAAGAAAATAACATTAACAGTTACTATTAGCTTTTATCAGTAAAAAAAAAAAAATACATAGAATAAAACATTATTTCCCCTACCCCAACACCCTTGGTTGAACTTGATGGATATATGTCTTTTTTCAACCGTATTAACTATGTAACTATGTAATATGTAGGTTATTGACTAATCTACATTTATTTGCCCAGCTTTGGTGCCTCGTTGCTCCAAATCCTGCGCTGTTTTTTTTGTGGGGAGAACCTGGGAAGTGGGAACACAGAGCGATTAGTACCATATATTATTTGTTTAACATTGAGCCATTGTCAAACAAATATATGGTACTGTCCAAAGATAAAACACAGAGCAAATGTCAAGCTTCAAAAACACTGAGGGGGTTAATTAAGAAGGGATAGCGCCAGGTGGCGCCTCTTAGCGGCAGGCAGCGTCTGGTGAACGACGGACGCTGTATGAGAAACCACATTTATGAAAGCGAATCTGGTGAGCGCCCCTAACAGTGCCATGTAGCGTCACATGTATTATTACAGACAGCTCAGTGTATAGCACCTCTAACAGCGCCATGTAGCGTCACATGTATTATTACAGGCAGGTCAGTGTATAGCACCTCTAACAGCGTCATGTAGTGTCACATGTATTATTACAGGCAGGTCAGTGTATAGCACCTCTAACAGCGCCATGTAGCGTCACATGTATTATTACAGGCAGGTCAGTGTATAGCGCCTCTAACAGCGTCATGTAGTGTCACATGTATTATTACAGGCAGGTCAGTGTATAGCGCCTCTAACAGCGTCATGTAGCGTCACATGTATTATTACAGGCAGGTCAGTGTATAGCACATCTAACAGCGTCATGTAGTGTCACATGTATTATTACAGGCAGGTCAGTGTATAGCACCTCTAACAGCGCCATGTAGCGTCACATGTATTATTACAGGCAGGTCAGTGTATAGCACCTCTAACAGCGTCATGTAGTGTCACATGTATTATTACAGGCAGGTCAGTGTATAGCGCCTCTAACAGCGCCATGTAGTGTCACATGTATTATTACAGGCAGGTCAGTGTATAGCGCCTCTAACAGCGCCATGTAGTGTCACATGTATTATTACAGGCAGGTCAGTGTATAGCACCTCTAACAGCGCCATGTAGCGTCACATGTATTATTACAGGCAGGTCAGTGTATAGCGCCTCTAACAGCGTCATGTAGTGTCACATGTATTATTACAGGCAGGTCAGTGTATAGCGCCTCTAACAGCGTCATGTAGCGTCACATGTATTATTACAGGCAGGTCAGTGTATAGCACCTCTAACAGCGTCATGTAGCGTCACATGTATTATTACAGGCAGGTCAGTGTATAGCACCTCTAACAGCGTCATGTAGTGTCACATGTATTATTACAGGCAGGTCAGTGTATAGCGCCTCTAACAGCGCCATGTAGTGTCACATGTATTATTACAGGCAGGTCAGTGTATAGCGCCTCTAACAGCGTCATGTAGTGTCACATGTATTATTACAGGCAGGTCAGTGTATAGCGCCTCTAACAGCGTCATGTAGCGTCACATGTATTATTACAGGCGGCTCAGTGTATAGCGCCTCTAACAGCGTCATGTAGCGTCACATGTATTATTACAGGCGGCTCAGTGTATAGCGCCGGCGCTCTAGCTTCCAGAGCACCAGGTATTACCTTTCGCTCACTGTCGCTCTCCCATACATTTCAATGGCCGTTCATTTGTTTGTGTTTAAACAGCGTGTTTGCCAATTAAACATGTTTGTTTTTGCTCCAATCATTGTGTGACGTCTCCCGGCTGCAAACAAACACTTTCAGACATTTTTTTGACTTTTTATATTTTTATGCAGAATTGTCATTACAGGTCTGGCACTAAAGTGTGAATGTCTTAGTGTTATACAATGTCATTCCATGTGTTTTTGCTTTGTTACTTGTGAATATGTGTTCAAATACAGACTTTAATCACACAGCGCCTGGCGCTCTGTGCTACAGTGCCCAGATCCAGAGCGCCGACGCTGTGTGTGTGTGTGTGTGTAGTGTTTTCTTAAGTATGGCGTTGAGTGCTGAGTGCCGGACGCACCGAGCTGGCGCTACCTATCGCTCGCTGCAGCTTTGTGCTGTTGTTAGAGCGCCCGAAACACATCACATTCATCCAGGTTACTAGAGCGACCTGTTACAGAGCCCGATACCCGCTTACAGCATCTACTAGCGGTCGCTCTAAGCGCCAGTATACCGGCGATCATCTGGCAATACAGGCGCTAGTATTAAATCAGCCTCCACAGGATGAGGTTATCCCTTGGTACATGCACTTTTTGTCAACGCACAGCACTGTTATTAGCAGCGGTCAAAAGCAGCAATTAAACATAGATCCAGAAGGTTATAATCTCCAGATAAAAATCCACCAGTAAATGAAGGCAGGTTCCGAACAAAATGACTAGACAACTCCACATGAGTTTAAAGTGGACCAACACCCTCCCGTGATCAGCCCGGGAATCTATAAGATTCCCGGACCGATCAGCCCCCTGACTGCGGGGCACCCCACCCCGCTGTGTGAAACCCCCCAGAAACCCCTAAATCCCTACCTGATCCTCGATTCAGCGGCGCCCGCCGCCTGCCGCGCGTCCCTCTAGCAGGATGCGCACCCGTTTGTGAATGGCCGGCGCGGGCGCGCACCCTGTAAGAGTGACGCGCGGGAGGTGGCGGCGGGCTCGCTCTCTTGTCCGTCGCTGTCTCCCGCTTGTCCGTCGGCGGGGATTGGCAGCAGAGGTCACGTGGGAGCGGGGAGAGGTGAGTTTTTGGGGCTTTCTGGGGGGGTTTCACACAGCGGGGCATCCTGATCTCGGATGCCCCGCCGAAGTGGACCAAAACCCAGGATAGTGAAAATCCTGGGTGTTGGTCCACTTTAAGCAACTCGTGTAGGGTTGTCAGCTACCTAGTCATTTTGTTCGGAACCTGCCTTCATTTACTGGTGGATTTTTTATCTGGAGATTATAACCTTCGGGATCTATGTTATATTGCTGATTAGGTTTTCCAAAGCTAAATTCATAAAAAAAAAAAAAACGCAATATATCGTCTTTGAGACAGAATCTGGATATATCGTATCGTCATATGTGTATCGTGATATGTATCGTATCACCAGATTCTCGCCAGTTCTAATGTGCGCTCCTGCTAAAAAAGTGAAGACGTATGACAATAAACAATCAACTGTTTTGCAACGGCAGCGCGGCTCCCACGTCTCATTATTCTGCGTCCCGGAGTGAGGCGCGGGGGCGAATCTGTGTCCCTTCTGTAATTCCAGCCTCTTTTATAAATCGATTGTGTAAGCTGATCGCTGTTACCTGTGAATTGGGTCGGGTCAGTGGAACAAGTGGCGATGACACAGTCACTAATTGCACCATGGATGCGGCACGCCGCCGCTCGCCGTCTTGTGCTGGAGAGGCTGCCATTGAGATGTAGGTCAGATACTTTCTGCAGCCTGTTAAGGAAATGTAAGGCAGGGGAGCACATGGGAGGATTTGATACGTCACCGTGGTGGTGCCACTAACTTGACAAATAGGACATACGTGCATGCTGATTCATTACTAGCGGCAGATGAGCGCCTGTACAGAGGCGCTTAGAGCGACCGCTAGTAGACGCCCGTGTACATGTATCGGGCGCTGTAACAGAGTGTCTCGGTCGCTGTAGTAACCTGTATGTTGGGTGCTCTAACACCAGTACAGCGCTGCAGCGAGCGAGAGGTAGCGCCAGCTCAGTCCGTCCAACTCTAAGTGACTCACACCATATTCAACAAAAAAACAGCCACACACAGCATCGGTGCTCTGGATCTGGGCGCTGTAGCATAGAGCGCCAGACGCTGTCTGATTAAAGTCTGTTTTTGAACACATATCCACCAGTAACAAAGCGAAAACACATAGAATGACTTTGTTATAACACTGTGACATTAACACTTTAGTGCCAGACCTGACAAAAATAAAAAAAAAAAATAAAAAATGACTCTTTCTAGGCCACGAGAGGTCACACAATTAATTTTATAAAACCCTGTTTAAACAGAAGAAAAAGAATGTCCATTGAAATGTATGGGAGAGCGACAGGTAGCGAAAGGTAATACCTGGCGCTCTAGAAGCTTGAGCTCCGGCGCTATATGCTGAGGTGCCTGTAATAATACATGTGACACTACATGGAGCTGTTAGAGGCACTCACCAGATTCGCTTTCATAAATGTGGTTTTGCGTACAGCACCCGATGTTCACCAGACGCTGCCTGCCGCTACGAGGCGCTACCTGGCGCTCCCTTGATGAATAACCCCCTTAGACCCAAGAGGCCCCTGAGCAGAAAGTTTGGTGGATACCCCAATATATACTTCCCAAGTGTTCCTGATTTAGAAGGACTGTCCCTCTTTTGAGTCCATGTCCCCCTGTCCCTCATTGTTCCCATTTATCCCCCTTTGAGGTGTAACATGCAGATCTGCAGCAATAAATGATTCATTTGCCTATTCAAAGTGTTTCCATTGTTGAAACTGTTACATCCTATCTCCTATCCATCCCTCAATGAGGGGGCGTGGCTTAATTAAACAAATGTCCCCCTTTCCCACCCTGAAAAGTTGGGAGGTATAAAATAGGACATACTTAGACCCAAGCGACAGAACATCTGGTGGAGCCCCCAATAAGTTCAGATGTGTCCCCTGTATCCCAAACTTGGATAAAGGCTCCTGATTCCCGTGACATGCTCAGCACAAAATCATGATCTGCCCTAAATGGCTTCATTTATATAAAGGATCATCTGTCAGGCACCCATAGGCAGCTACGACAATAGAATAGTTAGAACCATCTTTTCATAGACTACTCAAGAGTTGGAGGCCCTGGGGCAGGAACCCTGGTTGGCCGCCCTTTAATCCAGCCCTGATTATACCCAGGGGTGGGCTTATCTTTGCCGGGGCCCCATGCAAACTTGTGTCTGGGGGCCTGAATCAAAGACATTTTTTGCAGTAAGATGCAGCCTCTTCTGATGTGCGTTCTGCAGAGCTGGGGTTGAGGGCTAAGTCTAGATTATCTCGAGACATACTGTAGCAGAGCTCAAGGGCTGGAGAAAGATAAGTGCTGAAAAAAGGTAATGGGCTGGCCACAAAGTAGATGTGGTTGAGATGTGACAAAGGTTGCAGGCTGGTGGAGGCATGACAGAGGTCAAAGACTGGCATCAAAGACTAGTCAAGACAAAGCAGAGGTTGTGGGCGGGCAGCAATGTTGTGATTGAAATGTTGCCCATGGTTAAGGCTGGTGGCAGAGAAGACACAAGTCTTAAAGGAGCCACAGCACTCAACCCTGTTAGTTAGCAACCAAGCCTATAATCTGTCTCTAAAATCTGGTTTAAAACCGAGGTCTGGGCTGGAACACATTTGCATAGGTATGTTGAGGTTGCACCACCAAATGCCAAGGTGCCTCTGTGTAGGTGCCATCCTAACTCTAATCTATGAGAGCCCCATTAGGGACATAAAATGCAATGGATAGATTGGGAGCAGCTTACCTGGAGGTGCCCTATAACCTCAAGTGCAGCGCATGGGGTGGAAGGGTCGAAAGCCTCCGTCATACAGCCCAAGACCCACCAGCCCCATGTGCTTGTACAAAATCAAAAGATAAAAAGGAGGGGTGGGAGCCAAGACCTGTAGAACGGCAGAGATCATAGGCTGGCAGCAAAGACGTAGTGAAGACATAGCATAGGTCATGGGCTGGTAGCAGACAAGACCTGGTCAAAATGTGGCAGAGGTTGTGGGCTGGGTCTAGATTAGCTCAAGACATAGCAAAACTCAAGGGCTGGAGAAAGATAAGACCTAAATAAGGCCATGGTCTGGCAGCAAATTAGATGTGGTTGAGATGTGACAAAGGTTGTATGCTGGGGGCAGAGAAGACTTGGTGGAGGCATGACAGAGGTTATAGGCTGGCATCAAAGACTTAGTCAAGACAAGGCAGAGGCTGTGGGGGCGAGCAGCAAAGATGTGGTAGAAATGTTGCCCATGTCATAAGCTGGTGGCAGAGAAGACACAGCACTCAACCCTGTTAGCCAGCAACCAAGCCTATAATCTGTATCTAAAATATGGTTAAAAACAGAGGCTTAGGTTGGCACACGTTTGCATAGGTATGTTGATGTTGCACCACCAAATGCCAAGGTACCTCTGTGAGGTGCAGCCCTAACGCTACTCTAAGAGCCTCATTAGGGACATACAATGAAATGGATAGATTGGGAACAGCTTACCTGAAGGTGCCCTATAACCTCAAGTGCAGTGCATGGAATGGAAGGGTCGAAAGCCTCCATCATACAGCCCAAGACCCACCAGCCCCATGTGCTTGTACTAAATCAAAAGATACTAAGGAGGGGTGGGAGACAAGACTTGGTGCAGACATGGCAGAGATCATAGGCTGGCAGCAAACACATAGTGAAGACATGGCATAGGTCGCGGGCTGGTAGCAAAGACATAGTGAAGACATGGCATAGGTCGTGGGCTGGTAGCAGACAAGAAGACATGGTCAAAATGTGGCAGAGGTTGTGGGATAGGTCTAGATTAGCTTGAGACATAGCAGAACTCAAGGGCTGGAGAAAGATAAGACCTGGAAAAGTTCATGGACTGGCAACAGAGTAGATGAGGTTGAGATGTGGCAAAGGTCATTAGCATTTGGCAGGGAAGACGGGGAGGCCGATTCATCAATAGCGCCAGGTAGTGACAGATGAGCGACTATAGTGTGATTTTTTCAGCGCCAGCCAGTATTCGCTGTGCTTGGCCGGCATTAGCTTGATGACAGCGACTCAGTCGGTGTGCGGTAATGTTGAATACGGGCTGGGGGGTCGCTGTTTCACAGGTCCAGCGTTGTATGTGAGCGCCTGACAACGAATGGCCAGAGCGAACGGCTAGCTTCATATTCATCAAAAAATCACGCTCCGAATGTGCTGTCGCTGTCCATTCCTTGTTTAAACCCCAGAGCGCTGGCGGCGATCTGTATTAACTAGTTTTTAACCCCTAAACAACCATATTTTTTGAATGTAACATTATACATGTTTTTAGAATCATTTTGTTATATGAATACATTAATCTCAGACCTGTTAGATCAATTCTGCACATATTTTTTTTTTTTTTACTTAAAAATAAATCCTAACATTGCAGAAGTGGTCTCCGATTTTTTGACATTAAAAAAATATTAAAATAAAATAATACCAATTAATTATGATTAATTATAGATTGCTCCATTGAAATGCATTGGACATCGCCAGGGAGCGACAGCTCATACCTGGCGCTGTGAGGGAATTTGCAGCGGCGCTGTTCGGTCCAGGCGGCTTCATGATGAATGCCGCGCTAGCCGTCGCTCTCGCCGGCACTAGCCTCATTTTGCTTGATAAATGCGTCATTGTGACCGCCGCCGGCCGTACTTGAGTCGGTAGTCGCTGTTAGCTGCCGCTACCTGGCGCTCGTCGGACACTACCTGGCGCTATCGCTTGATGAATAAGGGCCTTAGTGAAGACATGGCAGAGGTTATAGGCTGGTAGCAAAGATGTAGTCAAGACATAGAATAGGTGGTGGGCTGGTGGTAGACGTGGAAGACATGGTCAAAATGTGGCACAGGATGTTGGATGGGTCTAGATTTGCTCGAGACATAGCAGAACTTTCCTATTGTTTCCTGTGCTCCCAACACTTGGTTTAAACATCGTAGCATCTAGTTTGTATTGTTCCCTGTACTATATGTTTACCTTGTCTGTAATCATAGCTTGTAAAGCGCTAATAATAATAATAATAACTCAACGGCTGGAGAAAGATAAGACTTGGAAAAAGTCATGGTCTGGCAACAAAGTAGATGTGGTTGAGATGTGGCTAAGGTCATAGGCTTTTGGCAGGGAAGACTTGGTGAAGACATGGCAGAGGTTAGAGGCTGGCAGCAAATATGTAGTCAAGACATGGCAGGGGTTGTGGGCTGGGTCCACACAAGCTTGAGGTATAGCAGAACTCATGGGCTGGAGACAGATAAGACTCGGCAAAGGCCATAAGCTGCCAGCAAAGCCATAGTCAAGTCATGGCAGACTGGTGGCAGACAAGAAGTTGTGAAAACGTGGCAGATGTCATAGCCTTGCTGGAGGTGCCGCACCAGCTTTGGTCATAAGAAGCAGCACTTCATGTGACACAGGCAATCCCATTATTTGTTGCACTACAAGTGGAGGAGCAGCACAAAAGCGGCAGAGGGATTTGTACTAATTACAAGACTCTATTTGGAAAAATGAAAAAAAAAGGGTGCTGACATGAGCTCAACACAACGAGCTATCAGAAGACAAAGGAAGGACAAATGATGGACCGCCCTCCCCTGACCCCATACAGTTAACATCACATCTGGAATATAAATTCTATAGATATTTTGGCTTAACCTGTTTTAACAACGTCTACCGGGAAGAGAACAAATACATCCATCTGTGGCCGAAGGGTTCGGGATTACATCAAGCCAATAATATTCCATTATTAGTCCCATGAGAAGCCGTGAACTCCTATCTCGTATCATCTCTGGCATTTCATTTGATTCCATTTAATAGAAGATAAATTAAGAGATAAGTGAATGTCATGCCGGGTCTCCTCCAGAGTTTCTAAAAAGTTATTCTAGAAGTTTCCTTCATATTGTAAAATAAGGAATCAGACATTTTAGATGTAGTTTTGGCGTTTCCTGACCAGGACAAATCTGGTAAGTGTCAGTTTATATTAGGATGACTTTGGAATGTTTCTGCTGTACATATCCTAGTGATTCGGAGACTTGTTATTTTGTGACTCATTGTACATTATGTTAGTGGTAAGCAGGTGGCGGACTGGCCAGGGAGCACAGGGAAAATTCCCCCGTGGGCCGCACTGCCTTGAGGCTAAGTGGCCCGGTGCCTTACCCAAACCCTATGCCAGAATTTGCCTATTCACCTGCCTCCCATTGTTCGCTTCAGCAAAGACTCCCCACCCCATGTTTTCCCCTGCAATGTTAAGAGCCTAGATATCATGTCTGTGTGAATTTGTGGGGAGGGGGGCCTACCTACTTCTTCCACATTATCTGCAAATTAGAACTGTCTCTTTCAAAGTGGGCATTTCCACCCCTGCCCATGATCTGCCCTCTTTAGTGCCATAGCCTCAGCTGACAAATACCCTTTTTAACCAGCTCAAAAGTACCCCGGGGGCTCAGAAGCTCGTGGGCAGACCTTCCCAGGTGATTTTTGGCCCCAGTCCACCCCTGGTGGTTAAATTAAAGGGCAGGTGTCATCTTTGTTGGGGTAACCTGTATATACCCTGGGTTTGTGGCCCCAGACGCCCTGAAGTGCCCTGGGATTACGGCCCCAGACGCCCTTTAACCTCTTGTGATCGTCCTCAGTCAGTTCTGTATGATCTAGATCAGGAGATTGTACGGATACATAACAGCGTCCACCATACAAGACTCCAACTTTATTCATTCCAACTGGTCTTTAACCTCCCTGGTGGTCTTCCCGAGCGTGACTCGGGGTTAATTTTCGCTGCAACTAGCGGTAACCCCGAGTCACGCTCGGGGTAGATTGTGCAGAGGAGCAGTCTCCTTACCTTTTCCCTGCGATCCAGCGATGTCCCCGCTGTGATCACAGGTGAGAGCCCCGGCAGCGGCGTCCGTCTGACTTCCTGGTTCTGTCTCTGTGAGCCGCAGAGGCTCATGGGGGCGGAACTGGGCGGCAGATTTAAACGTCATCCTGACGCTTTGTGCACAACATTGCACAAAGAATCAGAACACCAGGGAGGTTAAATACTTGTCACACACACGCTAGGAAGGATTTCGGCCCCCACCTTTGGGACCTATACAGGCAGCGTTCTTATGGCAAAATACATTGTCTAAGCAGTTTCATATCTTGTTTCTCAGAAATGCTGTCTGTTACTCCTAGTTACACAAATGGCCTATCCACAACTTCTGCTACTTGTGTCAGCGATGTTCCAGATAAGCTGTTAAGCCAGCGTGGGCAAGTTTCTATAATACAGTATATTGTATATAGTACATTGTTCATATATCATTATGCATGCATTAAAAGCTTAAAGGGACAGAATCAAAAGTTATCCTAAGGCCTGATATTCCCCGTTAATCTTGTCTCCTCAGCCTGCAATGGTCTGAGTAGATTTTTATTTTACACACTGGCGCTTTATCTCGCCAACATACAATGGCCTTGATTCACTGAGAGTTGAAAAAAACTCTCATGGTAGTAAAAAATTCAATTAATGAGAAAAAAGCCTGAGAATGTCACTGTTAGTGAATCACCAGATAGGAAGACTAGGAAAGTCAATGGCACTTTTTTACTCCTGAAAAAAGTATTGAACTTTTTACCTCTTTTTACCTTGTAGTAAAAAGTGCCATTGACTTTCATTGTCTTATCTGGTGATTCACTAACAGTGACGTTCACAAAAGCGTTAGGGCTAGAAAGAAGTCTTCCTCTGCCATCTACTATAGGATTTGGAGGTCTTATATTGATTGGTGTGAAGTCCGGGCCTTGCCTTGCAGGGCGTTTTCTATCCCTAGGGTTTTGGTATTTCTGCAACATGGTCTGGACCTAGGTTTGCAGCTTAGTACGCTGAAAGGGCAGGTTTCTGCCCTGGCTGTTTTCTTTCAAAAGTCTTTTGCTCTTCATCCTCTGGTTAAGACCTTTTTCCAGGGGGTTATGCATGTGCGGCCTCCTAGGAAGCTTTTGCTCCCAGTTTGGGATTTGAATCTGGTTCTCTCTGCTTTGCAGGGTCCTCCTTTTGAACCTTTGCAGGATATTGCTCTTTCTACGCTTACTCAGAAGGTTGCATTTCTGGTTGCCATCACTTCCGTTCTGCATGTATCGGAGTTGGCGGCCTTGTCCATTAAGGCCCCTTACTTTGAGAGGCATCAGGACAAGGTTGTTTTCCGCTTCAAGCCAGATTTCCTTCCTAAGGTGGTCTCGGCTTTTCATCTTAATCAGGACATTGTTCTACCCTCCTTGTGTCCTAAGCCCAGCAATGACAAGGAGAGGGTTTTGCATTCTTTGGATGTGGTTCGCTGTGTGAAGTACTATTTGGTGGCTACTTCCTCTTTTCGTAGGACTGACGCCCTTTTTGTGGTGCCCTCTGGGCCTAGGAAAGGTTTGGCTCCCGCCAAGTCTTCCATTAGTAAATAGATTCGCCAGGCCATTGTTGGGGCCTATTCTGCCAAGGGGAAGGTTCCCCCTTTTCGTGTTACTGCTCATTCTACTCGTGCGGTTGGCGCGTCCTGGGCTTTTCAGCGCCAGGCTTCTGTTGAGCAAGTTTGTAAGGCTGCTACTTGGTCTTCGGTTCACACTTTTTCCAAGTTTTACAAGGTTGATGTGCGGGCCTCAGCAGATGCTGTGTTTGAAAGAAACAAAGGGGGGGTGGCAGCCGCTCAGACCATTTTATAACTAACCTGGGAGGTGCACGTTAGCAGGGCAATTAGTACACACAATGATGCTGTGTTTGGCCGCAAAATTCTGCAAGCTGCAGTGGTTTAAGTTGTGCATTGTTGCCCTGTTTTTGGATCCCCGCCCTTTATGGACACTGCTATTGGATGTCCCAAGTGTAATGACTATCTGAAGCGGGGTGTGTGACATACTTAGAATAATACCATTTTGTGAATACTCACCTGTAAAATGGGTATTATAAGTCACACACCCCGCTTCACCCCGCCCTTTGGTATTCTGGATCCTTTATATGGTGAACCTTTTTTACTGCTACTGGTTATTTTGGCTCTTCCTGGTCCCTTTGTTTCCTTACGGCTGTTCTAATGCTGGGGAATGAGTGGGAGGTACCAGGTATTTATGGACTGGGAGGGTCTTCCTTTTTTTATTGACATCTCAGCAAGATCGCCCTCTACAGGTCAGTATAACCCAAGTGTAATGACTATCTGAAGCGGGGTGTGTGACATACGTATAATACCCATTTTACAGGTGAGTATTCACAAAATGGTATTTTTTCAACTCTTTGTGAATCGAGACCAATGTAACAATCTCTTATCAGTAGCGACGAATGAACCCCCTGAAGTTTGGGTTCAGCAAGTATGGCCGAACTTTGAAATCAGAACCTTTTTTGGGGGGGCTCACGGAGTATGCAGCAGGAAGCTCTGTTGGAAAATGTATCTCAGCCCCGATCCAGTCCCAAAAAAAGGAGCTGAGTTCCTTTAAAATTGTGCATAACCGGGGCCACAGAGAGACGGCTGATGCTGCCCATGGGAGAGGACACTCCTAGAAGGTTTTCGGGCAACCTGGGGAGTTTGACACAGCGGGCATCCCAAATCTGGATGCCCCGTGGCAGCAAGTATGCATGTCCTGGAGTCTCATAGACTCCAGGGTGGGTTTTGGTCTACTTTAAGCTGCTGCCAGTGTCCACACTGATGGGGGCGACTGATCGCAGACGGATGGCTGGCTCAGGTAGGTGTACAGCCGCTTTCTTTGTGCTGCACACTCTGCATTAGTTTAGCTGCATTGGCTTAGCTATGGGTTAAAAACTGGTTGATGGGCTGCTCAGCTGCTTTTGCGGATTTGGACGAACGGCAAACTTGAACAAAGACTTCTAGCTGAAGTCCGTGTTAAGGTTTGGGAACCCGTAATGCAAAGTTTCATACGAACCCGAATTTTGCGGTTCGGGTTCGCACATTACTAGTCATACTTCTCAAAAACATTTAGAAACACCTTTTGCCTGCTTCTTGTTCGCAGCGCTTGCAATGTTCTATTTTGTTGGCTCTAGAAGACTGTATTTGATGCTCAAGCCCTATCCGTGGTAGTGAGCCGGCACTGCCCATGGCTCTGGGGGAGCTGCTGTCTATGGTGCTGAAGCAGTTGCACTGGCACCTTGGTTAAACCGGACCTTCACCCTGAATCTTATATGTTTCCCCCACCCTGTACATATAGATGGCCCACATTAATCCGGACCTTCAGCCTGAATAAGAGCCTATCTTATATGTTTCCCACCCTGTACATACAGACTGCTCACATTAACCCAGACCTTCACCCTGAATAAGAGCCTATCTTGTATGTTTCCCCCCTGTACATACAGATTGCTCACATTAATCCGGACCCTCACCCTGAATAAGAGCCTATTTTGTATGTCCCCCCCCCCCATGTACATACAGATTGCCCACATTAATCCGGACCTTCACCCTGAATAAGAGTCTATCTTATATGTTTCCCCCCTGTACATACAGATTGCCCACATTAATCCTGACCTTCACCCTGAATAAGAGCCTATCTTGTATATTTCCCCCCTGTACATACAGATTGCTCACATTAATCCAGACCCTCACCCTGAATAAGAGCCTATCTTGTATGTTTCCCCCCTGTACATACAGATTGCTCACATTAATCCGGACCCTCACCCTGAATAAGAGCCTATTTTGTATGTTCCCCCCCCCATGTACATACAGATTGCCCACATTAATCCGGACCTTCACCCTGAATAAGAGTCTATCTTATATGTTTCCCCCCTGTACATACAGATTGCCCACATTAATCCTGACCTTCACCCTGAATAAGATCCTATCTTGTATATTTCCCCCCTGTACATACAGATTGCTCACATTAATCCAGACCCTCACCCTGAATAAGAGCCTATCTTGTATGTTCCCCCCCTGTAAACACAGATTGCTCACATTTATCCGGACCCTCACCCTGAATAAGAGCTTATCTTATATGTTTCCCCCCCTGTACATACAGATTGCTCACATTAAAAATCATCCTACCTGCATCTATTGCATTTTATGAGCCTTTTAAAATCCAAGATGACGGCCCATGGAGTCTCAGGCTGTCTGCAAACAGGAAGTGTCTTCTGACTCTGCTGCTCTGCATTATGGGAGTGCTGTCCTTTACCTGACCCCAGCTCTGCTCTGTCTAACTCAGCTATAACCCCGCACCCCCCTGCACTTTTGCCCCCTCTCTTCTGCTCCCCATGTGATGCTTCAGAGGCAGGATGGCAGCGCCTGTATCCTAGAGTCCTGAACAGAGTTGCAGCCCAGTGGGGGAAAGAATAAAAAGTAAATTACTAAAGACATAAAATATATTAGTTTTAGATGCTGTGGAATAGTTTATTAAGGGTTTGGGCTTTTCATTAAATGATGCTGAAGGTCTGTTTTTTTGCCAAACTGGCAGATTTCAATGCTTCTACATCTATAAGACGCTAGGACTGCTTAGACATCCCCCCCCCAGTCCCCTGATATCTCCACCTGGCCAATGAGCAATGGCATCTCTCTCATCTTCCTCAGGCTGTGCACCATGCCTTAGAGGAAAGCTGGGGGAGCCACACGCCAATCGCGAGTGTGGCTACACTGCCACTCAACTTCTTTAGCTGTACATTAAAGTGGAACAAAATCCACTGAGACTTCAGGGCAGGCTTACTCTCTGCCCCTGGGGCATCCAGTTTTGGGATGCCCCTCTGTGTAAAACCCCCCTGGGTGCCCGTTAATCTCACCTAATCTCCAATTGCATGCGCGTACCAGATATTTGTGAATGGCAGGCACAGGCACACACCCTAGCAGATGGGAGCAGGGACGCGGCCCCGCTTGGCTACAGTCGAGTCTTGGACAAGTCTTAAACGATTTGACACCAGCACAATCAATGATTGTGCTGATGAGACGAGTACCTTTTTTTTTTAATGGGGTGTCATTATTTTTTTAAATTAACCCCTTATGTTCTGTTGGCCATAAAAGGCTTCCAACAGCAAGAAATGATGGGAGGTAAGTATTAAAAAAAGCAATAAAATAATGTTTTCTTTGTGTTTTATTTATTTTATTTTTTTTACATTCAACTCTTTGTGAACTGGTAAGGGGTCCAGGAGACTTAGGCTTAGGGGCTGGCAAGTCACCGGGTCCAGGAGACCCCTATACCAGTTCACAAGGCTTAGGGGCTGGCAAGTCACCGGGTCCAGGAGACCCCTATACCAGTTCACAAGGCTTAGGGGGCTGGTAAGTCACCAGGTCCAGGAGACCCATATACCAGTTCACAAGGCTTATGGGGCTGGTAAGTCACTAGGTCCAGGAGACCCCTATACTAGTTCACAAGGCTTAGGGGGCTGGTAAGTCACCAGGTCCAGGAGACCCCTATACCAGTTCACAAGGCTTAGGGGGCTGGTAAGTCACCAGGTCCAGGAGACCCCTTTACCAGTTCTCAAGGCTTAGGGGACTGGTAAGTCACCAGGTCCAGGAGATCCCTATACCAGTTCACAAGGCTTAGGGGGCTGGTAAGTCACCAGGTCCAGGAGACCCCTATACCATTTCACAAAGCTTAGGGGGCTGGCAAGTTACCAGGTCCAGGAGACTCCTATACTCGGTCACAAGGCTTAGGGGGCTGGCAAGTGCGGGTTTGTAGCCTGCAGGGTGGGGGAAAAGAGGCTGGCCCTTGCACCCTGTTCTATGCCATGGAATTTATAGACCCCTGACCCACGACTCTCCACCAAAAAGGAGCCCACTGAGACCATGCCGTCCGAGGGCCCACATAAACCTGAAGCCGAGCCTGAGTAGGCCGCCTCCTCCCTATACAGCATTCATCATTATTATGCTTGTGTTGTTATCAGCATCAGAAGACGCCTAATCTCCTAAAGCTGCGGAGCACAGTAAAGCAGGCCTCCGGGGGGAGAAGAGGAAGATGAGACTATTATTACATTGTGCTCCATTTCATTAGGTGGAATCCGTTCCTTTGCTTAACAGGATTTCTTGGTTTACCCCCAAAAAATCCCATCTGCTCTATCTGAGATAAAGAAGAAGCCTACACAGAAATAGGTCAGGAACCCAAACTGGGCCGCTGTCTGTCTATAGTGTGTTAAATGGGAAATCAGGGAAGATGGAGAAATCTCTATGTAGCTCTATAATACATCCAGTTTGTTTATGCTTCTTGCAACAATGGCTGGACCACTGTACTAGGCAAGCACTTAAAGTGGACCAAAACCCACCGCGATCGGCCTGGGAATCTAAAAGATTGATTTCCTCCCCCCGCGGCATCCAAAGCCACCAAGCACAGCCGCTGGCAGCTCAATGCAGGGAACCAGCCGGGCGACTACACTACCCCCCACCCAGAATGGCAAAGCAGCAGCACCCGCACAAGGGGGGCACAAGGGACTCCATCTGACCTTCCAGTAAGTAGGCGGGTGCCAGACAACCACCAATCAGTTACTTGGCTGGACTATTATTTTATACTGTATCTGGGGCCTCCACGAGATTTTGTTCCCAGGGGCCCCCACCACGCTTTATCCGGCCCTGACAGCGGGGCTGGAGTATCTTGGCTGGGGGCAGGGGCGTAGCTATAGGGGTCGCAAGGGTCGCCATTGCAACTGGGCCCCCCCCCCCCCCCCCGTGTGGATGTTCACACATTGAAAACACCTAATATGCACAAGGAAAGGCAGGATGCTGAGCCCACACTCGCCTCATTGCTTGTTATCCACAGACTGCAGTGGGATCCTTAGCACTCGCCGCATGCGGTGTTTGTGTCACGTGACTTCACTCTCTTCCGCCCATTGACATCATGCGACTCGAAAATCCAGGGCGCGAAGGGGAACATTGCTAAGGCTGAGAGGGGCAGAGCTATGGCGGGCGGCACTGAGCAGCCAGATATGGGGGACAGGGAACATGCGCCTGCAGCGGGGGAGACGGAGCAGCAAGAAGACGGCTTCTCAGACATCAGCGATTCCGAGCTCGTCACCCTGCAGGAGGCGGAGGAGAGCGGTGCGTGACGTCATGTTTGGGGGCGGGGCTACTGTTGTATTTTTCGCCTTACTGCAGCTGTAAAAGGGATATTGAGAAAAGGCGTCATTGCCCCGAGCTATTCCTGTGTATGATGTGATATAGCGGCAGGGTGCAGGATGGAGACCAGCAAAAAACCTTCAGTAATAGATGCTGCAAAGGGATGATGTAGTGGTCCTGCATACCGACCATGTGGGGGTATCACACAGCGGGGCATCCCAATTCAATGGGTTAGGGAAGGCCAGCTTACCCTGGGTTTTGTTCTGCTTTAAAGGAAGAGTGAGTAAATTCCAGCAAAGGCTCTAGGTGAGGTGGATTGCTTACTGTAGGCTATGCCCAACCCCAAAGAAAAATGATCCACCGGAAATTCTCTCTGTACTCCCTATTGCCAGTCCAACCCCTGCATCACTCACCTTTCCCTGGTCCGGCAGCACATGCTCTGGATCTCGTCTAATCAGAGTTGTTTGCCATGTAATACGGCAAACAGCTCATTATTTACAGTGGAGATAAGAGGGTGATTTAGACATTTTAGCTGGACTGTCCCTATAAAGTGGACCTATACCCATTTCCTAACTGATGGGTGTAGGTCCAGCCCTGGCAGCATTGAGACAGGGGGTGGGGGTCCAGATTGCTAGAGCCCTCCTCGCACATCTCCCCCGCAACACCTGCAGTCTTTACCTCCATGAGCCTGTCTCAATGCGGCCAGGCCCACTCTTGTTAGCTAGGAAACGGGTGTGGGTCTGCTTTAAGCCTGATTTAAAATGCAGTGCAATGCGTCTATGTCTAAAAGAATCTGGCCATCCCACACGAGGCATCTAAAAGCTTTAAGTGGACCAAAACCTAGGATTTTGACTACCCCGGCACCCCAATGTGGGATGCCCTGCTGTGGAACACCGCCTTCCCCCCCTGTCGTACCCTCCTAACAGGAAGCGTGCCCACGCTGGCCACTAACAAATGCCTGGTGTGGGCGCACGCCCTGCAAAAGGTATGGCAGGGAGCAGCTGGTGCTCGTGCATGCACCGTTGGATCAGGGAGAAGGTGAGTTTACTGGGCGACAAAGTGGGGTATACCGAATCTGGAGGGAGTATGCCTGCCCTGGAGTCTCATACACCCCGGGGTGGGTTTTGGTCCGCTTTAAATGTAGGCTGCAGATAAGAATGACGTAGCCTTGCAGTCGTATAAAGAGGGGTCTCACATGAATTGCTTGGATGTGAGACTCCTAATGGAGAAGGAATCAGTCTCCACAGTCTTGGGCCTGGTCTAGTTTAGGGCATGACCTTCTATACAAATAGCATGTATCAAAGGGTCAGAATGACCATTAAAGCGGTCCCACACCTGTTTTGGAGTGGTAGGATATCATGACAGGCTTGGGGGGTGCAGATTGCTGAAATCCTTGCCTTAACCTCAATCCTGGGTTGAAATGCGGTCCTCCAATTGAGTGCCGGCGGAGGAGGACCACATTTCAGGCCAAGGATTGAGGTTAATGTAAGGATTTTGGGGGGTTTGCAGGGTCATTGCACGGAGGGCTCTGGCAATCCGGATCGACCCCCCCTAACCCGAGCCTGTCACAATGCTGTCCCATACTTGTTTTTTGTAAAATGGGTGTGTGACCGCAATAAAGAGGAGGGGGGGGGGGGCCCAGTTTGACTCCTCACATCGGGGCCCACAAGACTTTAGCTACGCCCCTGGCTGGGGGGCAGTGAGGCTGGCTACTGGGGGTGGGAGGAGGCCCAAATTGGATTGGGGAGTTCATATAACCACCCCCATAGCAGTGCAACTCTCTATATGGCTAAGCTTCCCCTGCCAAAGCCTTATGTCTGGTGCGCTAGTTGTCCTTGAATGGGGTACCCTACAATGTTTTTGTTTTGAGCAGTTTTTAAAGTGGACCAAAACCCAGGATTTTGACTATCCTGGATTTTGGTCCACTCCCCCGGGGCTATGCAAAACCCCCCAGATCTCCTGCATCAACTCACCTCACTGCGGTCCTATGGCGCATGCGCGGCCACCCGTCCAATCAGCGCGCTCGGAGCTGCTGAGCTATGGTTGTCTAACCCTACGTCTTAGCTCAGCAGCTCTGAGCGCCCTGGCGGCCGCATCTCGCACTTTCCTCTAACGGGGGGCACACCCTGCTAGAGGGATAGCGGGGATGCAGCCGCCAGCGCGCTCAGACCTGCTGAGCCGTTACTTAATGTAAGTGTAGTGGGCAACCTGGGGGGTCTCACACAGCGGGGCATCCAAAAAAAAACAGATTTTGGATGCCCCGCGAGGAGTGAATGGATCGGCCCGGGAATCTATCCAGCTGGGTTTTGGTCCACTTTAAAAGGCCTTTATGATTTTTTTTTATCTAATATCTCATGAATGGTGTAATTGTTACTTCTGCCTCGAACAGAAAAGGAAAGTTTTTATGCTGATTCAACTCCTAAGTAGGAAGAATCAGCTGTGTAGTGGAGAAGCTTTCCAGACATTAGTAAATACCTCTTCCGGCCCCCAAGCTGCCCCCAAGCTGCCCCCAAGCTGCCCCCAAGCTGCCCCCAAGCTGCCCCCAAGCTGCCCCCAAGCTGCCCCCAAGCTGCCCCCAAACTGCCCCCAAGCTGCCCCCAAACTGCCCCCAAACTGCCCCTATGAAGCCGTTAGCGGGTTGATACATCAGATTTACAATGAATATATTGTGAATCAGATTAGCTTATTGGAAGCTGATCTGCCGCATTTGGTATTCTGCGTGCCGCTCGGCACACGCCGCGGCCTCATGCGGGGCGCCATTTCTTCTATGTGCAGAGTTAATATATTCTATTTGCGTTGGCGTCTGGCAATTAATCATAGCTAATCAGAGGCTCCCCGTGTGGCGGGGCTTCATTAAAGAGGGTCGCCACCCCCCGGAGTTCTGCCAGCTTCGCTAAATATCACCCAAAAAAAAAAAAAGCAATAAAAGTGACGCCTGGACAGATAATGATGTCACGGCGATATGAGGATTGAGGGTGACAGGAGAGCGGCGGAAAATCTTCGCTCCCTTCCTCATCCGTTCCCGTCGCAGCGGGGAAGATGGGTCTGTGTTCTGCTCCGTAACGCGCAAACAAATCTGTTCTACCCGCAGCGCTGTCATCACTGATGCTGATCAAGAGAGTTGGGGAGGGGAGAGCATTTAAAAGAACATTGTTTAAATTCCATATAAATCATTGGATGATGCGGCAACTTCTCCAGAAAGCGGCCAAATTGTATTGCTCAAAGCCCTGCACCATTATGAATAGAGATAGTTGCGGCCAGGCTGATTCATTAATAGCGCCAGGTATCGACAGATGAGCGTCTTTAAAGAGGCGCTAAGAGCGACCGCTAGTAGAAGCTGTGATCGGCTATCAGGCGCTGTAACAGAGCGCCTCATTCGTTGTAGTAACCTGGCCGGCATTGATGTATGTGATGTGTGTTGGGCACTCTAACACCAGTACAGCGCTGCAGGGAGCGAAAGGTAGCGCCAGCTCATTGCGCCTGACTCTCAGCGACTCAAACCATATTCAACAAAAAACAGACACACACAGAGTTGGCGCTGTAGATCTGGGTGCTGTAGCATAGAGCGCCAGACGCTGTGTGATTAAAGTCTGTTTTTGAACACATATCCACCAGTAACAAAGCGAAAACACATGGAATTACATTGTTATAACACTGTGACAATAACACTTTAGTGCCAGACCTGTAATGACAAAAATATAAAAAATATAAAGTTTTCAAAAATGACTTTTTCTAGGCCAGGAGAGGTCACACAATTATTTAATAAAAAAAAGAAAATTTTAAAGAAAACCCTGTTAAAAGAGAAGTAAAAGAAACGTCCATTGAAATGTATGGGAGAGCGACAGGTAGTGACAGGTAATACCAGGCTCTGAAAGCTAGAGCGCCAGCGCTATACACTGAGCCGCCTGTAATAATACATGTGACGCTACATGGCGCTGTTAGAGGCGCTATACACTGAGCCGCCTGTAATAATACATGTGACGCTACATGGCGCTGTTAGAGGCGCTATACACTGAGCCGCCTGTAATAATACATGTGACGCTACATGGCGCTGTTAGAGGCGCTATACACTGAGCCGCCTGTAATAATACATGTGACGCTACATGGCGCTGTTAGAGGCGCTATACACTGAGCCGCCTGTAATAATACATGTGACGCTACATGGCGCTGTTAGAGGTGCTATACACTGAGCCGCCTGTAATAATACATGTGACGCTACATGGCGCTGTTAGAGGCGCTCACCGGAATCGCTTTCATAAATGTGGTTTTGCGTACAGCACCCGGCGTTCACTAGACGCTGCCTGCCGCTACGAGGCGCTACCTGGCGCTATCCCTTCATGAATAAACCACATAGTTGATACGGTTGAAATAAGACATATGTCCATCAAGTTCAACCAAGGGTGTTGGGGGAAGGGAAGTTATTTTTTATTTTTTTTACTAACAGCTAATAGTAACTGTTAATGTTATTTTCTTCTAAATCCTTTTTTGAAGCTGTCAGCGGTTGATGCTGTAACAAGCTTCTGTGGGAGGCTATTCCATAGATTTATAGTTCTTATGATAAAGAATGATTGTCGCCTCCGGAGACTGAATTTCTTTTTTTCCAGTTGCAGGCAGTGCCCCCTTGTCTTTAGAGAGGATTTTACCTGAAATAGTGTTCCCCCATATTTTTTGTATTGGCCATTTATATATTTATACAAGTTAATCATGTCCCCCCTCAGTCGCCTCCTCTCAAGACTAAACAGATTTAATTCTCGTAATCTTTCCTCATAACTAAGATCCTTCATTCCTCTTATTAGTTTGGTGGCTCCTCTGCTCCCTTTCCATAGTCAGAGCGTCCTTTCTATGAATGGGTGCCCAGAACTGGACGCATATTCCAGGTGGGGGTTCGCCAGTGCCTTGTAAAGAGGCAAAATTACTCACCTATCCCATGATTCCAGGCCTCTATTAATGCATGATAATATCTTGGTAGCAGCTGCTTGGCATTGCATGCTGTTATTTAGCCTGTGATCTACCAGTACCTCCAGATCCTTCTCAACAAGTGACTCTCCCAGTTTTACCCCCCCGAGAACATATGTGGCCTTCAGGATATTAGACCCCAAGTGCAGGACTTTACATTTCTCCACATTGAACTTCATTTGCCAAGTGGAGCCCAGAGACTCAAAGTGTCCAAGTCAGCCACTGTGCTACATATCTTTGTGTCATCTGAAAAAATAGAGACAGTGCTTCTAATCCCATCTTCTATGTCGTTTAGTATCAAAGTGCTTCCTACTTATTTTGAGACGGGATATACATTTATTATGCTATGTTGCCCACCAGTGGCCGAACCATGTAACTACACCTAGTTTTTGCTGTATTTCCTAAATATAAAAATCTCTATTTGCCTGGAGGCGGGGTTAATTGTCCCTACAATTGGAGTCTAAAGGACTCCAGGGCCTGGGACATTCCGATTCGGGATGCCCCACTGTGTGAACCACCTGCAGAGGCCCACAATCTCTTACCTTTCGGGCAGTCTGGCGCTGCATCCACGGCATCCCTGCAGCGGAGACACGCTCCCGCGCCCATGCCTATCTGAATTTATGAGCACACAGCAAACTGCATGGAAACCGGGGAAGCTCCCACTTTCTATGGTGGCGCTCAGTTCAAAACAACACTTTATGCCGTGCATTAGTACGCATGACATAAAGTGTGACTTTATGACAGCCTGTGCATGCGCTATAAGAGAGGCGGGAATAAGAGTTGTATGGGTGATCTAGGGGGATGCACATAATCCAGGAGGAACAAAGAGAATGTGAGAATAACGGGTTTTGCTCTTCTTTAACCCCACACAAATACACAATAATTACCCTCCCACACACACTAGTTACCCCCCCCCCCCCCCCACTTATCATTGGGTAGACTTGGTGGTCCAATGTAAATCGTTGCCATGCTGCTTTTGCAGCTCTGGTAGCTCTGCTCAGCTTGTTCCCCTTGTCCCCCTGCGTGCAATTGTTTTTTTTTATGTTCTCGCTCATAGCCGATACAGGGGGAATATTTTTTTAAGGGTTTGGGCTTTTCATGAAATGATGTTGAAGGTCCAGTTTAATCTGGTCCTGCATGGGCCAGTACACACGTGGTCCCGGCTACAAAGCCTTAGCTCTTTTGAAAGAACACAACTGGCAACTAGATGACCCTAAGGTGACCTTAGTACAGCTTTAGCAGTCTGTCTATGGAGCATCGGGTGCGTCCAGGTGGTCACACCTGGCAGAGGTAACCGTGCAGGGCCAGGTACTTTATGAAGTTTCTTTTGACCTGCCTAGTTGAGGTTATGACCCCATACACACCCACCTAGAGAATCTTACTGGCCACCAGCGGAGTGGAGGCTTGAGAGAGTAGATCAGGTACAGCTGCCTCCATATAGGGGTTAGTATTCCGCCCGATACCGGGCTTCATTTTACTTTTGAACCTGCAGGGAATTCAGGGATGCCCCAGGGTTATGTTGTACAGAGTCACCAGTGCTAAGAGTAATCAAACTCGGACTGGAAGTTTTGAAACTCAAGCTGCCTGCTCATGCTCATGATCCCTCTCCTTCCCACTGTACCACGTAACAGACAGGATGAGTCATGCTCGGACATTGTAAACACCAGCCAACTCACTCCCCGATGTGCTACATTGTAAACAGCCAGACCCTGCTGTCACACACTGTATAGCAGCCACAAGTTGTACAGTGTCAACAGCGCTAAGAGTAATTAAACTCGGACTGGGAGTTTTAAAACTCAAGCTGCCTGCTCATGCTCATAATCCCTCGCACTGTGCCACGTAACAGGCAGGATGAGTAATGCTATCACATTGTAAATGCCAGTCAACTCCCTGATGCGCTACATTGCCAGGCTTGTGGCTGCTGTTAGAAGATACATGCATGGTGCCCTGCTGTGATACACTGTATAGCAGCCTATTACAATGCTGTTACAATGTAAACAGCTTATAGCTGACTCACAGCTGACTGCGCTGTGAAAGCCACCCCCCCTTGCACTGTACACTGCAACAAGCAGGATAAGTAATGCTCTCACACCGTAAATGCCACCCTGCTTCCTGATGTGCTAAATTGTTAACAGCCAGGCTTGTGGAATGCTATACTTTACTTTACTGTAAGTGGTAACACACGTGGTGCACTGCTGTCATACACTGTATAGCAGCCTGTCTGCTATTACAATGTAAACACCTGACTCACGGCTGACAATTGTGCTGCAATTTTTTTTTATGTTCCCACCTATAGCCCATACAGGGGCTTCCCGAAACACGTCGCTGATGGTTTTCCTCTCCCCCCCAATCTCGACGAGATGCTTTGTGACCGGATGGGATTTTAAATTGCAAGATTAAAATTTTCTACTGCATGGGAAGGGCTGGGACAATCTATTTTTTTATCTATATTTGACTATTTGTGCAAGCCATCCTATACCACCAAGACTGATTGAAGGTGGTAATATCACAGCACGCACTTTATATACAGAGTTAGTTTATAGATTATGGGTGAATTTGGATAGTTTATTTATAGTTCACAGCATTTATTAGGATTTTTCATCACATATGTACAAGATTTATTTATATATTAATTGCAATTTAAATTAGCACAAGCACTTTTGGTCTGTATATAGACTTTTTTATCTTGGTAAATTACTTGTATATTTATAGGTTATTAGGGATTATTATTGATAGGATTACTTATTAGATTTACAACTATTATGTTGTTCTGTCTGGTTCAGTACTGTACCCGTGGCTTAGAGATATGGGATGGTCTTAGGAGCCTATTTTAATATCGTCTGTACATGTTTTTTAATGTGTTTTTTTCTTTTTGGAACCTAAATAAATTATTAATATTTATAAATAAGCTGTTCCCGTCTCTTTGGGTTTTATGTGCCTATTGTCTATATGTGTTTCCTGTTAAATCGGAGGACTGCGGGCAATACAGAATTCTGGCCCGGGTGGAAATGTTTGCACTAAACAGGTCCTTCTAAGCATTTATGATGAGACACCAGGGGCCCTAATTAGGTTCTTCTTAGATATTTTTTTTCTATCACATTGAACCATTAATGAGCAGCATCCTGGCGGTTTGACGCTAGATGAAATGCGTTGCCTAAAATAAAGCCGCCATTGTGATCTCCAGAAAGGTCACAAATGGGAAATGATAAATGTCAGCACCAGATCCTTCGCTGTCCTTCCTTTGGCTTTACGCCAACCAAACCCACCTACAGGGCCGTTGAACTTTTGCGGGTCCCCTGGGCCATGCTATATATAAAATATTCATATTATGCACACCAGCCGCGTGGCACCCCGCAGACACGTAATGACTGCGCTAATCTTGGATTCGCGAGAAGCGCTCAGCATTAGCATTTACAACCGAGTGCATTCTACCGCATGGACCTTTTGAATGCTCTTTGAAATTTATGCCATTTAAAGAGT
The DNA here is from genome assembly GCA_027917425.1 of Gastrophryne carolinensis. Classification (NCBI taxonomy): domain Eukaryota; kingdom Metazoa; phylum Chordata; class Amphibia; order Anura; family Microhylidae; genus Gastrophryne; species Gastrophryne carolinensis. The sequence goes on along the minus strand of CM051237.1, from coordinate 472,743,511 downwards.
TAAAGATATCAAAACGTATCACCATGTTACAAGCATTTCACAGTTTTTGCCACCTACAGAAATCTAGGGGGAAATAAAATGCCACTCATGAGGCTAGGGCCACGGCTCTCATCCGGGGCCTCCAACACTTAGGGGGCAGCAGTTTATCCATAGTTATTTACAGGGGACCTCTACTAGACCTTATGCCCAGGGGCCTCCACCAAGAGCAGCGATTTATCTACATTTATTTAAGGGGGACCCACAGTAGACCATCTTCCCATGGAACTCGACTAGACTTTCTGCTCAGGGGCCTCCACCAAGGGCAACCATTTATCTACAGTTATTTATGGGGGAACTCCACTAGACTTTCTACCCAGGGATCTCCACAAAGAACAGCGATTTATGTAAAGTTGTTTACAGGGGACCTCCATTAGACCTTCTGCCCATGGGCCTCCACACGAACTTCTGCCTGGGGCCTCTGCCAAGGGCAGTGATTTATATAGAGTTATTTATCAGGGACCTCCACTAGACCTACCCAGGGGCCTCCACCAGGAGCAGCAATTTATCTACAGTTATTACGGGAACCTTCACTAGACCTTCTGACCATGGACCTCTACTAGACCTTCTGCCTGGGGCCTCCATTTAGAGCAGCGATTGATCTAGTTACTTAAGGTGGACCTTCACTGGACCTTCTGCCCAGGGGCCTCCACCAGGGGCAACGATATATCAACAGTTATTTACGGGGAACCACCACTCGGCCCTCTGTTCAGGGGCCTCCATTAGAGGCCCCTGAACAATAGAGGCCCTAGACCTTCTGCCTCCATCAAGGGCAGCGATTTATCAACAGTTATTTACAGGGGGGCCTCCACTAGACCTTCTGCCCAGGGATCTCCACCAAGATCAACAATTTATCTTATTACTTATAGTGGACCTTTACTAGACCTTCTGCCCAGGGGCCTCCACCAAGATCAACGATTTATCTAATTACTTATGGTGGTCCTTTACTAGACCTTCTGCCCAGGGGCCTCCATTTGGCCTTCTGCCTGTGGCCTCCACCATGAGCAGCGATTTATTTACAGGGGGACCTCCACTAGCCAATCTTCCCATGAACCTCTGCTAGACTTTCTGCTCAGGGGCCTCCACCAAGAGCAGCAATTCATCTACATTTAATTAAGGGGGACCTTTAATAGACCTTCTGCCCATGGACCTCCACTCAGGGGCCTCCACCAAGGGCAGTCATTTATCTATAGTTATTTACAGGGGAAGTCCACTAGACCTTCGGCCCAGGGGCCTCCACCAAGACCAACGATTTATCTATTTACTTACAGTGGTCCTTCAGTAGACCTTCTGCCCAGAGGCCTCCACCAAGTGTTTATTTAAGGGGGATCGCCACTAGACCTTCTGCTCAGGGGCCTCCACCATGCTTAAACTGGACCTTCACCCTTAATAAGAGCATATCTTGTATGTATTCTAAGTATGTCACACACCCCGCTTCAAGATATCCATAACCTGTGGGTAATACCGACCTGTAGAGGGCGATCCGCAGAGATGATAGGAAAAAGAAAGCCCCTCCCAGTCCATAAATACCTGGGACCTCCCACTCATTCCCCAGTCTTCATCTCTGCAGACGGCGAGCAAGTCAGAAGATGATGTCTCCTCCTTGCACAGGGGGATTTCAGGTTGCCGGGATGACTCCCGGGATCCCTTTTTTACTGTTACCTCATGCCTCCCAGCCTAGGCTGATGGCCCGGGTGAGGGTAGAAAAGCACCCTAGGTGCTTAAGAGCAAATGCTCTCCCATGAGACCCTATATAAGAGGGTAGGCGGTCATCTGGGACGGTGACCCCGGTTTGGGATGCCCCGTCCCTTGGCCTTACACTTTGGGTGGTCCCCCCCTTTGGGTAATGCCCCTCTCTCTAGCGGGATAGCGGAGGGTAGGAGCAGGGCCCCTTATTCGGTGTTAGGTCCAAATTTTGTAATCATTAATTCTTAATAATGTTTTAATGTATTAATTTATTAAATTATTTTCCCAATAGTTATTAACTTATTTATTACTTCATAACAGCGTGTATTTCTCTGTCAAAACGGCGCTGTGGCTGCCATTCTTATGCAGGCTTTTTCCCTGAGGTAAAAGGGGCGGGCCGGGCTTTTTGCATTGTCATGGCGGAGGGGAGCTTCTCCCCTCACGCTTTCACTCTTGGGGGCGGGGCCGGGCTTTCCAGCGCTGCGGCCTGCCCCTGTGTCACAGGCACCGCTGAGGTGCTTTTCTCTGTGCCTGTTTCCTCAGAAGGAGCTGGCCACGCCCCCCTTCTCTCCTCAGAGCTGCTCTTTACCTCACGGCGAGAGGAAGCTGTCTTCAGGACTACAGTGAGTGGCCCGGTGGGCCCCCCCCTTTTTGTCCCATCACCTATAATTATATATGCTTATGTCATATATATATTTATTCTATGCTCCGCTTTTCTTATTAGCCTTTTTTATTATGTCTTTCAGATATAACCTACAGTTGTGTTAGGGGGTTTCTCCCGGTCCTAGGGTCCCTGGGTTCTTAATTGGCTTATTGCAAATCCTCCCACTTGGGACATTAAAGGGGCATCCCGGGTTGCTTATATGCGTAATTCCCTTGGTCATAGCGACTACCTATAAGTTCACCGTATGGAGGCATCCCCGGATACTGGGCTCGGGCTCCCCTCGGGGTAATCCCGGAAGTGTATGGGGTGTGGGGCATCCCTTACTGGGGATGATGTACTTCTGTGTATACCATGTGCACAGCAGACTATTACGCGGCAGTCCGGACCCCAGGCGCCTGGGTCAGCACCGCCGGTCGCTTCCCCTCCCCCTCCTAGCTTGATACGTGTGACGTTGTCATGGGTGGGGAGCTGCAATCTGAGGTGTGTGCCAGATTGGCCAAATTATTCTCCAGCGCGGTCGCCCGAAAGGCTCCGGCTAAGAGAAAGCATTTGTCACCGGCCTCGCCGGTGGTTGACTTTGATGATGTGGATAATCTGGATTGGTCCGATTACTCCCCACTGGAGGAAGGGGAGGTATATGATGAATCAGATAATTCAGACGATCAGCAGTTTGTTGGCGCTGATACCGCGCGGGACTTGGGGAGGTCCTCAGATACTCCTAACGCTCTGGCTCAGATGTTTGAGGTTTTGGCTATTTCTCCTCCTGAGGCAGTTCCACAGCAAAAGGGGGAGTTTTTCGAGGAATCCAGGCCGCGCTTGGAATTTCCTAATCAAAAGCATTTTGATGGAATTATTGCTAAGGAATGGGAGAGGCCTGCTCGGCTCCCAGGTATTCCTCAGGGTTGGGACAAAAAATATCCCTTCCCTTTGGATACGGTTAAGCGTTGGGGAGTCCCCTCCCGAGGTGGATGCACCGATTCTGGGGTTGACCAACACTGCTGTTTTACATACCCATGATTGTTCCACTCTTAAAGATGGTGAGGATAAACGCATTGACCAGATGGCTTGTCATGGTTTTGCCAGTGTTGGGTCAGCCATGCGGCCCGTTTGTGCTTCGGCGCTGTTGGTGGTGGCTACCAGGTCGGTGGTCAGGGACCTGTTGACTTCTTCCGGACTTGATCCGGGTAGTGACGAGTTCCTTGGCCTTAAAAGGTGTGAATTGTTTTTGTCATTTGTTCTAGCCGCCTTGGATGACACTCTGATGATGTGTGGCAGGACGTCGGCTCTGCTAGTGACTATTCGGCGTTCGGTTTGGTTGCGCCAGTGGGCGGCCGATTTTGTGTCAAAAAACTTGCTGACGGCTCTCCTTTTTGTAGGATTAAGGCTCTTTGGAGAGAAATTGGATTCCGTCGCCAAAGGCAGTAAGTTACCTCAACGCAAGAAACAACGCCGTCCCTTTCGGGGGGCGGTTTCCTTTGCTCCTTCCTTTCGTGGGGCCAGAGCTGGCAGGGGATTTGCTTTCCCGTCATCCAGAGGAGATTCCGGGAACAGGGGCAGAGGACGTGCCCGTCCAGGATACAGTTGGGGCTCTAAGCCCAAACCCGCTGCTAAACCAGCTCAGCAATGAGGGGGCGCCCTCACCGCTGTGGGTGGGGGGGGTGGCTGCAACACTTCTCCCAGGTCTGGGATCGGGAGGTCTCGGACAGATGGATCCGGGAAGTGGTGACTTCCGGCTACAAGCTGGAGTTCGAGCTCCGGCCCCCTCCCAGATTCTTCAGGTCTCAGGTGCCTTCGGACCCGCAGGGGGCTCCAGGCGGCAGTAAAGAGTCTTCTGGATATGGCTGTCATTTGCCCAGTGCTCCCCTCAGACCAGGGCCGGGGCTTTTATTCCAATCTGTTCACGGTACCCAAGAAGGACGGCTCGGTTCGACCCATCCTGGATCTGAAGATACTCAACAGGTTCGTCCGCCCGCGGAAATTCCACATGGAAACGCTGCGTTCAGCTATCTACTCTCTTCGTCAGGGGGACTTTCTGATGTCCATAGACATCAAGGGCGCTTACCTGCATGTTCCGATTTTTCCAGCACACCAGAGGTTTCTCAGGTTCGTGGTGGGGGATCGACATTTTCAGTTTGTGGCACTTCCTTTTGGTCTTACCTCGGCTCCACGGGTTTTCACCAAAGTGCTGGCTGGGGTAATGGCTCTACTCAGAGCCCGGGGTATACGCATTGTGCCTTATCTGGACGATCTTCTCATTATGGTGTCTTCCTTCAGCCAAGCAGAGTTGGACACCAGGACGGTGGTATCCACTCTGGAGAGATTCAGTTGGGTGATCAACTACCCCAAGTCCTCCCTTTCTCCATCCAGGGTAGTGACCTTTCTGGGAATGTCTCTGGATACTTCCCAGGCCAAGGTGTTTCTTTCTCAGTCCAAGGTTCTTTTGATTCAGGAGTTGGTTCGGCTTCTCTTGTCCATCCCTCGTCCGGCCATCTGGCTAGGGATGAGACTGGTGGGATTGATGGTGGCCTCATTCGAGGCAGTTCCCTTTGCTCAGTTTCACACAAGGATGCTCCAGCTTCATCTGTTGGCGGTTTGGGACAGGTCTCCACTATCGTTGGATCAGTCCTTCCTGATGACCCCCCGGGTTCGGCGCTCCCTTCACTGGTGGCTGAATTCAGTCAACCTGTTGAAGGGCAGATCCTTTCTGACTCTTTGTTGGGAGACGGTCACCACGGATGCCAGTCTATCAGGATGGGGGGGTTTCTGGAAGGATCTTCAGTTTCAGGGACTGTGGGGGCCTCAGGAGGCTCACGAGCCCATCAATGTACTGGAATTGAGAGCCATCAGGTTGGTTCTGTTTCGCTTGACTCATCAGTTGCAGGGCTTGCCGGTTCAGGTTCGGTCGGACAATCGAGCCACGTCCCATGCATCTCGGCAGTTTACATTCCGGGAGTGGAGAACACGGAGGCGGACTCTCTGAGCAGGTCCTCATCTCACCAGGGGGAATGGTCTCTCAGTCCCAAGGTGTTTCGCTTGATTTGCCTCAGGTGGGGGTCACCGGTGGTGGAACTCTTTGCCTCTCGTCACAATCACAAACTTCCGTTATTTGTGTCTCTCTCGAAGGATCCACTGGCTCTAGCAGTGGATGCCATGTTCCTGAACTGGAGGGATCTGGGGTTTCTGTACCTGTTTCCTCCATTTCCAATGGTAGCCAGAGTGGTGCGCAAGCTGGCCCTGGAGGGCGCGTCAGCAATTCTGGTGGCCCTAAGGTGGCCAAGACAGGTTTGGTTCGCAGACTTGGTAAGATTGGCAGAGGATCAGTTCGTTCTGCCCCTGCTGCCGGACCTGCTCACCCAGGGTTGGCTACGTTATCCCAATTTACCATCGCTGGCTTTGACGGCGTGGCTGCTGAAACCTCCATCTTGAAGGAGGAAGGTCTTTCTGATGCGGTGATGCAAACTCTTATTAGCGCTAGGAAGCGGTCTTCCTCTACCATTTACTATAGGACCTGGAGGTCTTATATTGATTGGTGTGAGGTCAGGGCTTTCCCTTGTAGGGAATTTTCTATTTCCAGAATCCTGGAGTTTCTTCAACATGGTCTGGATCTGGGGCTCCAGCTTAGTACTCTGAAGGGGCAGGTTTCTGCCCTGGCGGTGTTCTTTCAAAGGTCCTTTGTGCTTAATTCTTTGGTCAAGACCTTTTTCCAGGGGGTTACGCATGTTCGGCCTCCTAGGAAGCCTTTGGTTCCAGTTTGGGATTTGAACTTGGTTCTTTCTGCTCTTTAGGGTCCTCCGTTTGAGCCCTTGCAGGATATTGCCTTGTCTTCGCTTACGTAGAAGGTGGCCTTTTTGGTAGCTATCACTTCTGTTCGGCGTGTCTCTGAGTTGGCGGCTTTGTCCATTCAAGCTCCGTACTTCGAGAGGCATCAGGACAAGGTGGTTTTTCGCTTTAAGCCGGATTTCCTTCCTAAGGTGGTTTCTGCTTTTCATCTAAATCAGGACATTGGTTTGCCCTCTCTGTGTCCTAATCCCAGCAATGACAAGGAGAGGTCTCTACATTCTTTGGATGTGGTTCGCGTTGTGAAGGACTATTTGGTGGTAACGTCCACCTTTCGTAAGACTGACCCTTTTTTTGTGGTGCCCTTTGGGCCTAGGAAGGGTTTGGCGCCCGCCAAGTCTTCTATTAGTAAATTGATTCGTCAGGCCATTGTTGGGGCCTATTCTGCTAAGGGGAGGAGTCCCCCTTTTCGTGTTACTGCTCATTCTTCTCGTGCGGTTGGGGCGTCCTGGGCCTTCCAGCACCAGGCCTCTGTTGAGCAAGTTTGTAAGGCCGCTACTTGGTCTTCTGTTCACACTTTTTCCAAGTTTTACAAGGTTGATGTTCGGGCCTCAGCGGATGCTGTGTTTGGCCGCAAAGTTCTGCAGGCTGCAGTGGTTTAAGTTGTGCATTGTTGCCTTGTTTTGGATCCCCGCCCTTTATGGACACTGCTATTGGATGTCCCACAGGTTATGGATATCTTGAAGCGGGGTGTGTGACATACTTAGAATAATACCATTTTTACTCACCTGTAAAATGGGTATTATAAGTATGTCACACACCCCGCTTCACCCGCCCTTTTGTATTCTGGATCCTTCATATTGTGAACTTTGCGTTGTTATGACTTATATTTGGCTCTTCCTGGTCCCTTTCCTTGCTGCTATATTTATACTGGGGAATGAGTGGGAGGTCCCAGGTATTTATGGACTGGGAGGGGCTTTTTTCCTATCATCTCTGCGGATCGCCCTCTACAGGTCGGTATTACCCACAGGTTATGGATATCTTGAAGCGGGGTGACATACTTATAATACCCATTTTACAGGTGAGTATTCACAAAATGGTATTTTCCCTCACCCCCTACATACAGACGGCCCACAATAAAAATCATCCTACCTGCACCTAGTGCATTTTCTGAGCCTTTAAACATCCAAGATGGCGGCGCATGGAGTCTCAGGCTGCCTGCAGGCAGGAAGTGTCTTTTGACTTTGATGCTCTGCATTCTGGGATTTCTGTCCTTTTCCTGAGCCCAGCTCTGCTCTGTCTGTGCAAACACTGCTATAACCCCGCCCCCGCATGCCCCCCTCTCCTTCTCTCCTCATTATGCGATACTTCTGAGGCAAGATGGTGACGCCCGTATCCTAGAGTTGGGCTTTTCATTAAATGATGCTGAAGGTCCGGTTTGATCCGGTTCTGCATGGGCCAGTACACACGTGGTCCCGGCTAGAAAGCCTTAGCTCTTTCTAAAGAACCCAACTGCTAACTAGATGACCCTAAGGTCATCTTGGTACAGCTCCAGCAGTCTGTCTGTCTGTTGAACATCAGGGTCACTGGTGTTCACACCTTGCAGAGGTAACCGGGCAGGGCCATGTACTTTATGAAGTTTCTTTTGACCTGCCTAGTTGAGGTTATGACCCCAGACACACCCACCTAGAGAATCTTATTGGCCACCAGCGGAGTGGAGGCTTGAGAGAGCGGCACAGAGTGCAGATCAGGTACAGCTGCCTCCAAGGAGGGGTTAATATTCCGCCCGATATCAGGCTTCGTTTTCCATTTGAACCTGCAGGGAATTCAGGGATGCCCCAGGGTTATGCTCAGCAGCTGCTAAGAGTGATCAAACTTGGGCTGGGAGTTTTGAGCTGTACAGAGTCAGCAGTGCTAAAAGTAATTAAACTCAGGCTGGGAGTTTTGAGCTGTACAGATTCAGCAGTGCTAAGAGTAATCAAACTCGGGCTGAGAGTTTTGAGCTGTACAGAGTCAGCAGTGCTAAGAGTAATTAAACTCAGGCTGGGAGTTTTGAGCTGTACAGATTCAGCAGTGCTAAGAGTAATCAAACTCGGGCTGAGAGTTTTGAGCTGTACAGAGTCAGCAGTGCTAAGAGTAATCAAACTCAGGCTGGGAGTTTTGAGCTGTACAGATTCAGCAGTGCTAAGAGTAATCAAACTCGGGCTGGGAGTTTTGAGCTGTACAGATTCAGCAGTGCCAAAAGTAATCAAACTCAGGCTGGGAGTTTTGAGCTGTACAGAGTCAGCAGTGCCAAGAGTAATCAAACTCGGGCTGGGAGTTTTGAGCTGTACAGATTCAGCAGTGCCAAGAGTAATCAAACTCGGGCTGGGAGTTTTGAGCTGTACAGATTCAGCAGTGCCAAGAGTAATCAAACTCGGGCTGGGAGTTTTGAGCTGTACAGATTCAGCAGTGCCAAGAGTAATCAAACTCGGGCTGGGAGTTTTGAGCTGTACAGATTCAGCAGTGCCAAGAGTAATCAAACTCGGGCTGGGAGTTTTGAGCTGTACAGATTCAGCAGTGCCAAGAGTAATCAAACTCGGGCTGGGAGTTTTGAGCTGTACAGATTCAGCAGTGCCAAGAGTAATCAAACTCAGGCTGGGAGTTTTGAGCTGTACAGAGTGAGCAGTGCTAAGAGTAAATAAACTCAGGCTGGGAGTTTTGAGCTGTACAGAGTCAGCAGTGCCAAGAGTAATCAAACTCGGGCTGGGAGTTTTGAGCTGTACAGAGTCAGCAGTGCTAAGAGTAATCAAACTCGGGCTGGGAGTTTTGAGCTGTACAGATTCAGCAGTGCCAAGAGTAATCAAACTCGGGCTGGGAGTTTTGAGCTGTACAGAGTCAGCAGTGCTAAGAGTAATCAAACTCAGGCTGGGAGTTTTGAGCTGTACAGAGTCAGCAGTGCTAAGAGTAATCAAACTCAGGCTGGGAGTTTTGAGCTGTACAGATTCAGCAGTGCCAAGAGTAATCAAACTCAGGCTGGGAGTTTTGAAACTCAAGCTGCCTGCTCATGCTCATGATCCCCCTCCCTCACACTGTACCACGTAACAGGCAGGATGAGTAATACATTGTAAGCGCCAGTCAACTCCCTCATATGCTATACTGTAAACAGCCAGGCTTGTGTCTGCTGTAAGCGGTAACATACGTAGTGCCCAGCTGTGATACACTATATAGTAGCCACAAGTCTGCTATTACAGTGTAAACCGCTTACAGCTGACTCACAGCTGACTGCGATGTGCAAAAAAACTCCCCCTTGCACTGTACATTGCAACAAGGATTAGTAATGCTCTCACACTGTAAATGCTCCCTGATGTGCTAAATTGTCAGCAGCCAGGCTTGTGAAATGCTATACATTGTAACAAGGGCAACATCCTACCGTAATACATTGCAATAGCAGGCTCGTGACTGCTATACAATGTAAAAAGCTTACAGCTGTTCTCTGCCTGAATTGTTTATTATAGCGGAACCAAGTAAGCCTCCTGTAAACCTGGTATGCCTCCCAAACTGACTCCAAGTAACAGAATAGTAGTGATCAAAGCTCTCTGTATTTTTCCCCAATAATGTTTCCCATTGTAAAGGCCTGTAGCCAATTCCCGAATGTGCGCAGTATGAGCCTATACCGCTGCCTATCCTCACCCTCTTCCTTTTTGTGCTCCTTCCCTTTTTCCCACCTTGTGACCAAACCGGTAATGAATGTGAATTTGTCTGAGTATATAAATATAAATAGAGAGAGAGAGAGATATGTGTGTGTGTGTATGTGTATGTACATTGTGGGATATAGGGGGCGAACGAAAAGTTGCAGCGTAAATGCAGAAAATCAAAACAAATGGTTACATCACCAAATAAAGGTAAATCCAGGGCTGGGGATTCCTGCAAGCTGTGGGTCAAAGGAAAGTCCAATCCAGATTGCAGGGCAAACCAGCCCGCCGCTCCTCACCCCCAACGGTCCAAAAGTGAGGTGCAGAAGCCAAGTCCTCCGGCTTAATAGTCCAGTATTGTTATTCACACAACATGCAGTTCAGTCTGAGCTTCCTCCACCAGGCTGGTCAAAGACAAATGACTGGCTCAGTGGGAGCCTTTTATTCAGGCTCCTTCCTGAAATCAATCTGACCAGGTGTGCAAGGCCTGAGATCAGAAGAAACCTAGTAGTGGGGAATGTGACCAGGGTTCTGAAATCCTGGCATGGATCGTGCTCTATACAGCACTGTAGAGGAAAAATATACTCCATCCAGGACTTCTCCACACACTTTACCACAACATATATATACACACAACTGCCTGGTGTAAACCACTAATTTCTTGTCCCCCCCTCCCACTTGGGTTTCACCTTCATCTCACCCTCACAAATATACATGCCGGGTCAATGGTGATATCCCCTCAAATGTGTTCTCTGCCACTCCTCCCCACCCCCACCTAGTAATAAATAGTAATAAACAGCGCGGTTTGAGTAATAAAACCTCCAGAGTGGTTGGAAAGCCAAATAAACAAATCACACCAATAGACCTCAAAGTTCCAAAGTTCCTCTCCTGCTTGTGTCTCACCCCCTAACTTGAAATGTGTTCAGTCATTATCATATAGCAGAAATGAGACTGGAATATTCTAAAACAGGATGTGATACCAACACCAGCTTCCTGGTAGAAGGGGTAGGGAGACCAACTCTTCTGGGGCCTATAAGCATGGCTGGCAACAATGGCCAGAGACACCAGAGACACTCAAATCTTGCCATCAAGAGTGACACATGCTCCCTTTTAACATCTAAGGAGGAGACCAGGAAACGTTGGTCATTGGGAGATGTGTGAGGACTGACAGACAATTGATTCGATCGAACTGCAGCCCAGACAGACTCTTAAGTATTTTTCCCCTTTTTATTTGTATTGCTATCTATTTATTTGTACCGTGTTTATAAGTTAATCCTTTTTTATCACCTTGCACCGTTTTTCTCGTTGTTTTGTGCTTTTCTATTTTTTTTAAATAAATTCTGAAAATACAGCAGAGGGTCACTGATGCTCTGAATTAAGGATCTAAAAAAAGCTCACGCTAATTCTGAAGAACCTGGCTACCTGCCTTGAATGCCCAATTGCCCGTGCCTGGAAGTGCTCGTGGGTCGATCGATTCATTTGATCTGATTGTGTTGTTTGTGGTTTGTGTTCTGGTGGCAGACTTGTATAGCCACAGGTAGAGCCAACTGAACGACGTCTAATGTTGCAGTGACACACGTCGGGTAAGATTGGCCGGTTTGATCAGATGAACGATCAATAGGTCTGATCAACCAGTGCAATCGTCATACACCTCTCTACGTTAAAACGTTCCGGCAGCAAGAGCTTGAATAAATCCAGATATTAAAAATTTTCTCTTTCACTCACACACTGGCTTCAAGTGGCCCACCAGGGGGCCCTCAAACAAATATACGAGTGTCCCCTTGCATAATCCGAATTTGGAATGGGTCGGACTTTGGCGCCGTTTTTGGCTTCTGATGTTCACACTATAGTTGTGCCCGCCTGCATTCCCTCCGCTACCGTGTGCCCCCACCCGAGCCCCACTGCCAACCTAGGCCCTTATTTAACAAGGGATAGCGCCAGGTAGCGAATGGTGAGCGAACGGTAATGACTGTCACCGCCACGAGAACGCCGGCTCCCCTCCGCAATCACACATTTATCAAGTCGATCCTGCTTAGCGACTGACAGAGCGCCAGATAGCGAATCATTCATCATTATTCCAGCCTCACCCCACAGCGCCAGCGAGCGACCGTGAACAGCGACAGGTATGACCTCTCGCTACCTGGCGCTCTCCAATGCATTTCAATGGAGCAATCTTTAAATATTCTTAATTAATTGCTATTAATGTTTTTTTTATTTTTTTATTTTTTTTTTTAAATGTCAAAAATTCTGTGACCACTTCTGCAATGTTAGATATTTTTTTAAGGTAAAAAAAAATTTGTGCAGAATCGATATTACAGGTCTGTTATTATTGTATTCATATTACAAAATGTTTTAAAAAACTTTTTTTTTTCAAAAAATATGGTTGTTTGGGGGTTAAAAAACTACTTTTAACCCATCGCCGCCAGCGCTCTGGGGTTTAAACAAGCATTTCACAGCGCGAGAATTTTTTGAGCGTGATTTGTTAATGAATATGCTGGGAGCCGTTCGCTATGGCCATTCGCTGTCATGCGCTCCCATACAGCGTGGAACCTGTCAAACAGCGACTCCCCACCCCGTATTCAACATTACTGCACACCGACTGAGTCGCTGTCATCAACGGAACAACGGCCAAGCACAGCGAATACTAGCGGGCGCTGTGAAAATAACGCTACTGTCGCTCATCTGTCGCTACCTGGCGCTATTAATGAATCGGCCTCCTATTCCAATCTATTACCTATTATAAGTGCAGTCCCAACCCCTTCATGGCATTTCCTCCACAAACAATAGCTGGGCCTGCAGTAACAGGACCCTTGGCCAAATACTGCGTGACTAGGCCACTCAAGCTTTCACTAAAGTTAGTTACTCTAACTTCCTCTCCCTCAATAATCCTTAAAGTTGACCAAAACCCAACGCGATCGGCCCGGGAATCTATAAGTTTCCCTTCAAAAGTCAATTCCTTTCAACTGAAAAATTAGTTTTTTGTAGGGTTTATCAGGGAATGCAAAGTTCTGGTGAATGAAAGATGTGGCCCCTGACTTTCAGAATGGGGCAAGCAGAAAGCAGCCTCATTTAACCCTTTGCCTTGCATGCCCCTTTAAGCATGTGTGGATAACCTCTTTGCATAGAATTATGAATGTGGGCCCACCCATCAGTCTCATCGAGGAGCCTGATTCATCATTAGCGGCAGGTAGCGACAGATGAGCGTCTGTAGCAGGCATTTTCAGAGCGCCCGCTAGTAGTTGCAGTGCTCGGCCGCGAGTCGCTACTTTATAGCGACTCAGTCGCTGTTCAGTAATGTTGAATACATTGCGAGGAGTCGCTATTTGACCAGTACAGCGCTGTAAGGGAGCGCATGTTAGCGACTGCTCATAGCGACCGACTCACACCATATTCAGCAAAAAAACAGCCTCACAAATCTCTGGCGCTGAAAAATGCTTCTCTGAAGCCCAGAGCGCAGGAGGCTGTGTGATTAAAGTCTGTTTTTCAGCATCTATCCACTAGTAACAAAGCGAAAACATATGGAATTACATTGTAGCAACATTGTAACATGAACACTTTAATGGCAGACCTGTAATGTCATTTCTGGGGAAATATATAAAAAATGAAAAAATTATGAAAAAACTGCTTATTCAATGTCAGGAGAGGTCACAGAATTATTTGTGATTTTTTTGAAAAAAAAAAAAAAAAACTCGTTTAAAGAGAAGAAAAGGATCGTCCATTGAAATGTATGGGAGAGCGTCAGGTAGCGAGAGGTCATACCTGGCGCTGTGCAAGGCTGAACGCCGGCGCTGTTCGCTGAGGCTGTGAAAATGATGAATCAGACGCTACATGGCGCTATCCCAGTCGCTAAACAGATTCTGCTTGATAAATGTGTAATTGCTGCCGTGTCCGGCGTTCACCAGTCGCTATCTGTCATTAATTAGCCGCTACCTGACGCTATCCCTTCTTAAATAAGGGCCTTAGTATTAAGCACCAAACATGTCTAGCTGTGTGGAAAGACAGAGATGTGGTCGCATATATCTGCAGATACATGTGGAAGCCGCACCGCCCCGGCAAGGCTCTCTGTGTTCCCTACTGTGGTCCCTACTCATATAAGCCCCATAATAGGGACAGTGCAATCAGGAGGATGCAGAGATGTTTTCTCTCTAGGGGACGCAGCCTCGTTTTTTTTTCTTGCTTGTATTTCTGTAGAAGGCTTCCAGAAATATCAGACTGAATTCTGGCGGGACTCTGATTTTCTGCCAATATCCCAATCAGTTTGGAAGCAGAATTCCTCATCCTGCCAGGCGTGGGGCCGCGGCCGTGCGCCAATTTACCACCTCTGCGCAAGACGGACCTGACAGCCAAACTGGGGAGATAATTGAGACCACCGCCGCCAGACAGCGCTCACTATCAGGCCAAGATCACAGGATGGCGCCCCCTAAAGGTACAAACCAGAGAGAGGGTAATGGAGGAAACACAGAAGAGAGGGAGAGAGAGAAGAAAGAAAGAGGGTGAGAGAGGCAGAGAGAAAGAAGAGCAGAGTCAGAGAGAAAGAAGGACAGAGACAGAGAGAAAGAAGGACTGAGATAGAGAGAAAGAAGGAGTGAGACAGAGAGAAAGAAGGACTGAGACAGAGAGAAAGAAGGACAGAGACAGAGAGAAAGAAGAGCAGAGTCAGAGAGAAAGAAGGACAGAGACAGAGAGAAAGAAGGACTGAGATAGAGAGAAAGAAGGAGTGAGACAGAGAGAAAGAAGGACTGAGATAGAGAGAAAGAAGGACAGAGACAGAGAGAAAGAAGGACAGAGACAGAGAGAAAGAAGGACAGAGACAGAGAGAAAGAAGGACAGAGACAGAGAGAAAGAAGAGCAGAGTCAGAGAGAAAGAAGGACAGAGTCAGAGAGAAAGAAGGACTGAGACAGAGAGAAAGAAGGACTGAGACAGAGAGAAAGAAGGACTGAGACAGAGAGAAAGAAGGACTGAGATAGAGAGAAAGAAGGACTGAGACAGAGAGAAAGAAGGACTGAGACAGAGAGAAAGAAGGACAGATACAGAGAGAAATAAGGACTGAGACAGAGAGAGGGTAATGGAGGAAACACAGAAGAGAGGGAGAGAGAGAAAAAAGAAAGAAAGAGGGTGAGAGAGGCAGAGAGAAAGAAGAGCAGAGTCAGAGAGAAAGAAGGACAGAGACAGAGAGAAAGAAGGACTGAGATAGAGAGAAAGAAGGACAGAGACAGAGAGAAAGAAGGACTGAGACAGAGAGAAAGAAGGAGTGAGACAGAGAGAAAGAAGGACTGAGACAGAGAGAAAGAAGGACTGAGACAGAGAGAAAGAAGGACAGATACAGAGAGAAATAAGGACTGAGACAGAGAGAGGGTAATGGAGGAAACACAGAAGAGAGGGAGAGAGAGAAAAAAGAAAGAAAGAGAGTGAGAGAGGCAGAGAGAAAGAAGGACTGAGACAGAGAGAAAGAAGGACTGAGACAGAGAGAAAGAAGAGCAGAGTCAGAGAGAAAGAAGGACTGAGACAGAGAGAAAGAAGGACTGAGACAGAGAGAAAGAAGGACTGAGACAGAGAGAAAGAAGGACTGAGATAGAGAGAAAGAAGGAGTGAGACAGAGAGAAAGAAGGAGTGAGACAGAGAGAAAGAAGGAGTGAGACAGAGAGAAAGAAGGAGTGAGATAGAGAGAAAGATGGACTGAGACAGAGAGAAAGAAGGACTGAGACAGAGAGAAAGAAGGACTGAGACAGAGAGAAAGAAGGACAGATACAGAGAGAAAGAAGGACTGAGACAGAGAGAAAGGAGGAGTGAGACAGAGAGAAAGAAGGAGTGAGACAGAGAGAAAGAAGGACTGAGACAGAGAGAAAGAAGGACTGAGACAGAGAGAAAGAAGGAGTGAGACAGAGAGAAAGAAGGAGTGAGATAGAGAGAAAGAAGGACAGATACAGAGAGAAAGAAGGACTGAGACAGAGAGAAAGAAGGACAGATACAGAGAGAAAGAAGGACTGAGACAGAGAGAAAGAAGGACAGAGACAGAGAGAAAGAAGGACTGAGACAGAGAGAAAGAAGGACTGAGACAGAGAGAAAGAAGGACTGAGACAGAGAGAAAGAAGGACTGAGACAGAGAGAAAGAAGGACTGAGACAGAGAGAAAGAAGGACTTAAACAGAGAGAAAGAAGGACTTAAACAGAGAGAAAGAAGGACTGAGACAGAGAGAAAGAAGGACTGAGACAGAGAGAAAGAAGGACTGAGACAGAGAGAAAGAAGGACTGAGACAGAGAGAAAGAAGGACTGAGACAGAGAGAAAGGACTGAGACAGAGAGAAAGAAGGACTGAGACAGAGAGAAAGAAGGACTGAGGCAAAGAGAAAGAAGGAGTGAGACAGAGAGAAAGGACTGAGACAGAGAGAAAGAAGGACTGAGACAGAGAGAAAGAAGAGTGAGACAGAGAGAAAGAAGGACAGATACAGAGAGAAAGAAAGACAGATACAGAGAGAAAGAAGGACTGAGACAGAGAGAAAGAAGAGCAGAGTCAGAGAGAAAGAAGGACAGAGACAGAGAGAAAGAAGGACTGAGACAGAGAGAAAGAAGAGTGAGACAGAGAGAAAGAAGGACAGATACAGAGAGAAAGAAAGACAGATACAGAGAGAAAGAAGGACTGAGACAGAGAGAAAGAAGGACTGAGACAGAGAGAAAGAAGGACAGATACAGAGAGAAAGAAAGACAGATACAGAGAGAAAGAAGGACAGATACAGAGAGAAAGAAGGAGTGAGACAGAGAGAAAGAAGGACAGATACAGAGAGAAAGAAGGACTGAGACAGAGAGAAAGAAGGACTGAGATAGAGAGAAAGAAGGACTGAGACAGAGAGAAAGAAGGACAGATACAGAGAGAAAGAAGGAGTGAGACAGAGAGAAAGAAGGACAGATACAGAGAGAAAGAAGGACTGAGACAGAGAGAAAGAAGGACTGAGACAGAGAGAAAGAAGGACTGAGATAGAGAGAAAGAAGGACAGATACAGAGAGAAAGAAGGACTGAGACAGAGAGAAAGAAGGACAGATAAAGAGAGAAAGAAGGACTGAGACAGAGAGAAAGAAGGACTGAGATAGAGAGAAAGAAGGACAGATACAGAGAGAAAGAAGGACTGAGACAGAAAGAATGAGAGAGTGAGAGAAAGAGAAAAGGGAAGAGAGAGAAAATAGAGACATAAAGAAAGAAAGAAAGAAACAGAGAAAAAGAAAGAAAGTGCGAGTGTTATATAGGATTGCAGAAAAAGAAAGAAAGAGAGAAAGAAAGAAGTGAAGCGAGAGGGAAAAAAAGAGTGAGAGAGAAAGAAAGAATGAAAGGAAGAAAAACTAAGAGAGAAAGTGTTAAATGGGATTGCAGATAAAGAAAGAGAGAAAGAACAAGCAAAAGAGAAAGAAAGAGATAGAGATAGAGAGAAAGAGAGAAAAAGAAAGAAAGTGTGCGAGTTGAATCGGATTGCAGAAAGGATTGGATACCAGCTCTGACAGTGGAGCTGAGCCTCTGTAAATCCTAAACAGCATATCTTCTCTTGCTGTCCTTCTTTCTTCTTTTGTGTCTTTCCTTCATTCTTGCCTTCCTTCTCTTTCTTTACTTCCTTTATGTTTTCCTCCTTTCTTTTTATTCTTTCTCTCCCTCCCTCTCCTTTCATTTTGCATCTCCCAAATCGGGACGCCCCCAGGACAAGAACCAAAACCCAGGATAGTGAAAATCCTGGATTTTGTTGCGCTGTAAGACCGCAGTCCGTCTTAAACCGGACCTTCAGCGTGATTTAATGAAAAGCCCAAACTCTTAAAAAACGGTTCCCCAGCATCAAAAATTAATATATTTTACGTTTTTAGTCCTTACGTTTTTTTTAGTCCCCACTGGGCTGCAACTCTGTTCAGGACTTTAGGATACGGGCGCCGCCATCTTGCCTCAGAAGCATCACACTTACCGAGCAGAGGAGAGTGGGATAAAGTACAGGGGGGCGGGTTATAGCTGTGCTTTACTCAGACAGAGCAGAGCTGGGGTCAGGTAACGGTCAGCAATCCCAGAATGCAGAGCAGCACAGTCAGGAGGCACTTCCTGTTTGCAGGCTGCGTGATGCTCCATGAGCCACCATCTTGGATGTTTAAAGGCTCATAACATGCAGTAGATGCAGGTAGGATGCTTTTTAATGTGGGCAATCTGTATGTACAGGGTGTGGGAAACATATAAGATAGGCTCTTATTCAGGGTGAAGGTCCGGATTAATGTGGACAATCTGTATGTACAGGGTGTGGGAAACATATAAGATAGGCTCTTATTCAGGGTGAAGGTCCGGATTAATGTGGACAATCTGTATGTACAGGGTGTGGGAAACATATAAGATAGACTCTTATTCAGGGTGAAGGTCCGGATTAATGTGGACAATCTGTATGTACAGGGTGTGGGAAACATATAAGATAGGCTCTTATTCAGGGTGAAGGTCTGGATTAATGTGAGCAATCTGTATGTACAGGGTGTGGGAAACATATAAGATAGACTCTTATTCAGGGTGAAGGTCCGAATTAATGTGGACAATCTGTATGTACAGGGTGTGGGAAACATATAAGATAGGCTCTTATTCAGGGTGAAGGTCCGGAATAATGTGGACAATCTGTATGTACAGGGTGTGGGAAACATATAAGATAGGTTCTTATTCAGAGTGAAGGTCCGGATTAATGTGGACAATCTGTATGTACAGGGTGTGGGAAACATATAAGATAGGCTCTTATTCAGGGTGAAGGTCCGGATTAATGTGGGCAATCTGTATGTACAGGGTGTGGGAAACATATAAGATAGGCTCTTATTCAGAGTGAAGGTCCGGATTAATGTGGGCAATCTGTATGTACAGGGTGTGGGAAACATATAAGATAGGCTCTTATTCAGAGTGAAGGTCCGGATTAATGTGGACAATATGTATATACAGGGTGTGGGAAACATATAAGATAGGCTCTTATTCAGAGTGAAGGTCCGGATTAATGTGGGCAATCTGTATGTACAGGGTGTGGGAAACATATAAGATTCTTATTCAGAGTGAAGGTCCGCTTTAAACATTTTCCACGCGTTGGTCTGCCTCGGCATCACGTGACATCACAATGGCCGCCGAAGACGCCGCCACATTCTATCGGTCGCAATCCTTTCGAAAATAACTACAACAATAAAAATAATCATTGGGATCAGATGGCGGCTTGCGGCGCCACATCCTCTGCGCTGTAATTATTATATCCTCGCCATTAATATGCACAAAGATTCCAATCATGGGATGGCGTGGCGGTTCGGCCCCTGTAATTATATGCAGATCAAAGTCAGATGAGCGCAGCGCGGAATAGGGGGGATAATCAGCTTGTGATTTGCGCCGGCCGTATAATTATGGCGGAGAGAGCGGGAGAGGGACGGATCGATGAGCGCAGGGGGACAATGGCGCGGATGCCGCCACTGCGATTGATTTTTTTTTTTTATCCGGAGGATTAGAACCCCTCTGATTGCAGACTAATGCAATTATAGCCCCTACTGGCCAACAACTGGAATTCCAAGGCCGAGGGGATTAGGGAGGAGGATTTAGAGAAAGTTTAAGGTAAATCAATTGCGCCTGAGGCTTGGAGATTGTAATCAGCCGAGAGATGGGAGAAGCTCCGAGGAATGCTTAAAGGAGCAGTATCGCAAATTTTTCTTGGTGACTTATATTTAAATGGTACTTGGAATGTAGGTAAGTGTTGGAGTAAGAATTTCAAATGTAGAAAAAATGATGTGTGTGTTGAGCAGCTGGAGACTAATAGCTCATGTTTATGTCTTCTGAGTGTCGGGGCCCGACACTCTGGCCTGTTCCATGCAGAGGAGAGGGGGAAACAATTTATCGGGGAGGCCGATTCATTAATAGCGCCAGGTAGCGCCAGATGAGCGACTGTAGCGTGATTTTTTTCAGCGCCAGCCAGTATTCGCTGTGCTTGGCCGGCGTTAGCTTGATGACAGCGACTCAGTCGGTGTGCGGTAATGTTGAATACGGGCTGGGGGGGTCGCTGTTTCACAGGTCCAGCGTTGTATGTGAGCGCCTGACAACGAATGGCCAGAGCGAACGGCTAGCTTCATATTCATTAACAAATCACGCTCCGAATGTGCTGGCGCTGTCCATTCCTTGTTTAAACCCCAGAGCGCTGGCGGCGATGTGTCTTAACTAGTTTTTAACCCCTAAACAACCATATTTTTTGAATGTAACATTATACATGTTTTTAGAATCATTTTGTAATATGAATACATTAATCTCAGACCTGTTAGATCAATTCTGCACAAATTTTTTTTAAATTTTTTTTTTACTTAAAAATAAATCCTAACATTGCAGAAGTGTTCTCCGATTTTGTGACATTAAAAAAAAAAAAAAAATTAATACCAATTAATTATGAATAATTATAGATTGTTCCATTGAAATGCATTGGACATCGCCAGGGAGCGACAGCTCATACCTGGCGCTGTGAGGGAATTTGCAGCGGCGCTGTTCGGTCCAGGCGGCTTCATGATGAATGCCGCGCTAGCCGTCACTCTCGCCGGCGCTAGCCTCATTTTGCTTGATAAATGCGTCATTGTGACCGCCGCCGGGCGTACTTGAGTCGGTAGTCGCCGTTAGCTGCCGCTACCTGGCGCTCGTCAGACACTACCTGGCGCTATCGCTTGATGAATAAGGGCAAAAGTATCAGCTGTTCAGTGCTGGCAGCCGTCCAGCATAAGATAACAACATTGCCTGGCCAGAACTTATATATCTAAAACAGAGAGAAAAGCTCTAGAAGTCATTTAGCTGATTTTGACAGTTTTCCCTTCATGTTGGCTCTGCTGCAGAATCTTTCAGTTTACCATTTTCTCTTTCACATTCTTATTTTTCTTTTTTCCATATGATCTTTCTTTCAGCTTTGTGTGTTTTGAGCAAAGCCCAACCCAGGATTTTCACTATCTGGAGTTTTGTTTTGTGCCCCTGGGGGCATCCTGACTTGGAATCTTTGTGCATATTAATGTGAAATCCCCACGTTCGCCTGTGAAAACGTACCTTTCCCTGTCCCACAGCGCATGCGCGGGCTCTCATCCAATCAGCGCTGTTTGCACGCAGATGGGGAGCCTGAGCAGTAACCTTCCTGGCCGCCCGGCCGCCCGGCCTGTCTAAATGACTATCTGCGTGAGCGCGCCAGAAAAATGGGGGGATCTGTGGTTATCCAGGGGTCGTTTCACACAGTGGGCATCCTGATTTAGAATGGGGTTTTGTTCCACTTTAATACCTTTACATTTTCCTGCACAGTTATTCAAAGAAGAATGTCAGTCATTTTCAGTCAGTTTAGTTTATTTTGTATAGATTTTACACATTTGAGTCACCTGGTCTCATAACAAAAGCAGCACCTCACACACACACAGCCGTTACCACTGATTACAGTGTCAGCCTCTGAGGTAAAGTGTTGCTAGGAGACCAGTGGGCTAAATGAAGCAGCGCACTAAATACAAGCCAGCAGATCCCCCTATTCAGTAAATGGACTGAGCCATTGTAATTATACAATTTAAAAGAGAGGCAGATATTTTTTTCTTTTTCTATCGCCAGATTATTCATACACAGGTTATAAGCTATTGTGTGGCTATTTAATTATTTATCTTCTTTAATGCAAATTTCGCGATACTGCTCCTTTAAAGAGGGACAGCGGACCTAAAATGAAAAGGGGCCGATCCTCCCCATTGGCCCTTACTTACCTTTCGGATGCCGCCGCCGCCGCTGCCTGCTGCGGCGACATCCAGCTGCTTCAGGACCCGATCCTCACTCTGCCGTCCCTACCTGACACGTACGGCCTTACAGGCTGACTCATTACTAGCGCCGGGTAACGGCAGATGAGCGTTTGTACAGCGGCGCTAATGGTCGCTCTGATCGGCCGTGAGTCGCTATTACAGAGCGCCTCAGTCGCTGTAGTAACATTGCCGGCATCGATGAATTTGATATGAATTTGATATGTGTATGATATTCGCACAATTTGGAGTGTCCTCCACCCACTCTCAAGACCCAACCCCACAGAGACTGACTCTTGCATTCAAGCAGAAGTACTCTAATATATTTTATTGTACATGATTAAAAAAAACACACACATGTTAAAATCAAACTAACTGTGCCATAAGGAATAGCGCCACCGGGGGGGAGCTAATACTCCTATCCAATACCTGATAAATATACAATGTCAATGGGCCATATAATTAGACGGGGAGGCCGATTCATTAATAGCGCCAGGTAGCGACAGATGAGCGACAGTAGCGTTATTTTTACAGCGCACGCTAGTTTCCGCTGTGCTTGGCCTTTGTTCGGCTGTTGACAGCGACACAGTCGGTTTGCCGTAATGTGGAATACGGGGTTAGGAGTCGCTGTTTGACCGGTTCCGCGCTGTATGGGAGCGCATGACAGCGAATGGCCATAGCGAACGGCTCCCAGCATATTCATTAACAAATCACGCTCAAAAAATTCTAGCGCTGTGAAATGCATGTTTAAACCCCAGAGCGCTGGCGGCGATGGGTTAAAAGTAGTTTTTTAACCCCCAAACAACCATATTTTTGGAAACAAAAAATAAACAAGTTTTGATAAACATTTTGTAATATGAATACGTTAATATCAGACCTGTAATATCAATTCTGCACAAATTTTTTTTTTTTTTTTTTTTTATACCTTTAAAAAAATATCTAACATTGCAGAAGTGGTCACAGAATTTTTGACATTTAAAAAAAAAAAAAAAAAAAAAAATATTTATAGCAATTAATTATTAATATTTAAAGATTGTTCCATTGAAATGCATTGGAGAGCGCCAGGTAGCGAGAGGTCATACCTGTCGCTGTTCAAGGTCGCTCGCTGGCGCTGTGGGCTGAGGCTGGAATAATGATGAATGCTTCGCTATCTGGCGCTCTGTCAGTCGCTAAGCAGGATCGGCTTGATAAATGTGTGATTGCGGAGGGGAGCCGGCGTTCTCGTGGCGGTGAGCGTCATTACCGGTCGCTCACCATTCGCTACCTGGCGCTATCCCTTGTTAAATAAGGCCCTAACTGTGCCATAAGGAATAGCGCCACCGGGGGGAGCTAATACTCCTATCCAATACCTGATAAATATACAATGTCAATGGGCCATATAATTAGACTATATACATGTGCCTATATTAAATCCTAAAGTGCCAATGCTTCTCTCAGTGCACACATCTCAAGTAAATCATCAGACCATAAATAAATCTTAACAGTGCAAGTCATAATACAAGCCACAATACAGAGTTAAAGTGCAACAGTGCCAAACAGAAAAAAGTAAAGGGTGCTTACTGGTAATAAGGAAAGGATGCCCCCCCCAGGCTGCAGCCAACGCGTTTCGAGCCTTGCCAGGCTCTTGCTCACAGTCAGTACTGTGTATCTCGTCGGTATGATATTCGCTATAACACCAGTACAGAGCTATATGGGAGCGAACGGTCGCGACTGGTCAGTGCGAGCGACTCAAACCATATTCATCAAATAAACAGCCTCACGCAGCAATGGCGCTCAAAATTGTGACACTGTAGCCCAGAGCGCCAGACGCTGTGTGATTAAAGTCTGTTTTTGAACACATATCCTTCAATATCAAAGCAAAAACACATGGAATGGCATTGTTATTACATTGTGACATTAACACTTTAATACCAGACCTGTAATGACAATTCTGCATAAAAATATAAAAAAAATCAAAAACGTTTTCAAAAATGTATTTAAATAGGCCAGGAGAGGTCACACAATGATTTGATACAAAACAAAAAAAATTATTAAAAGAAAACCCTGTTTAAAGAGAAGAAAAGTAACGTCCATTGAAATGTATGGGAGAGCGAAAGGTAGCGACAGGTAATACCAGGCTCTGGAAGCCAGAGCGCCACAGCTCAGCGAAGTCTCACAGGATTGTGGGTGGCTCCATTGCATCCCATTCATGGGCACTGTGCCCATAGCCATAAAATGGACCGAACGATCCATTCCCTCCCCGCAGGGGCATCCAAAATTGGGATGCCCCGCTGTGGAAATTCTCCCCAGGTCGCCCTCTACACTTACCTTAATCCCGGGCCAACAGCGCATGCATTTGTGAATGGCTAGCGCAGGCACGCTCCCTGTTAGAGGGAAGCGCAAGATGCGGCCGACAGCGCGCTCGGAGCCACTGAGCTAAGACATCGCTCAGACGTGCATAGCTCAGCGGCTCCGAGTGTGCTGATTGGACTTGTGCCGTAGGACCGGGATGAGGTGAGTTAATGCGCGATCTCTGGGGAGTTTCACACAGCGGGGCACCCCCAATCAGGGTGTCTGATGAGGTGCAAGATGGTGCCGCCTGTCGGAAGGTTGCCCGGGATCCGAGGGACCCAGACTGGGCCGGATTATGAGGGGGACGCAAGGGGCGCAGTACTCTACCACTTGCTATGCAAAGGGGGCCTCCACCAACATGTGGGTTATGGTCTGACTCTGGTCCAAGAGGCTTTTCAGTCTCTGATGGGCCGCGGGGCCGGCAACAAATCTATCGGCGGCAATGGGGGCGCACCTTGGTAAGCCTTCACTTTGTTTCTGCAAACCTGCAGCCAAAGCCACCACAGGGCAGGACGGAGCGTCTAGAGCAGCAAAGCCGCCGCCAGCAACGCTACAGTGATGGGTGCAGAGCTGTCACTGCACATAAGCCACCAAGCACAGCCGCTGGCAGCTCAATGCAGGGAACCAGCCGGGCGACTACACTACCCCCCACCCAGAATGGCAAAGCAGCAGCACCCGCACAAGGGGGGCACAAGGGACTCCATCTGACCTTCCAGTAGGTAGGCTGGTGCCAGACAACCACCAATCAGTTACTTGGCTGGACTAATATTTTTAAGGGAAAATAAATACTGTATCTGGGGCCTCCACCAGATTTTGTGCCCAGGGTCCTCCACCACACTTAATCCGGCCCTGGACCCAAAATATGGATCCCCCGGCGAGGTGAGTAAATAGTGGCCAATTGTGAATCCGGAGGGGGGAACAGTCCGCTGAGGTTTGGGGGAGGTTTTAACCTCCCTCGATGTTCCTCTTTAAAGAGGACCTGTCATGGAATAAAAGGCAGTAGGCAAAAGCTAAGGGGGTTATATGGGTGCTTGAGCACCAGTCCTTCAGTTGCCGCTAGAACAAAGAAGACTGATGGCAGATACATTTCTATTTGTCTGTTGAATAGTGTTGGGCGAACTGGTACAATTTTGGGTTTAGCAAGTTCGGCCAAACCTTAAACAAAAGTTTGGTTCCTCTTCAATTTCCAGGAAGCCAATCCTGTTACTTCCCCTCTTCAGGTCAGGTCTCCTGTCCTTTGGCCTAGTCTTAAAATCTGTGCCTCTGCTAATGCTGCCACCACCAGCGTCCCTGCTGCCGTCTACTAACACCAGCCCTACACAACCTCCACAGGTCTCCTGTCCCTCTGCCTAGTCTTTAAATACTGTTAATGCCACTACTACCACCAACAGCACATCTGCTGCCACCCTCTGCTGCTACTAGGCCTACACAACCGCAGCTTGACCCTGTGATGCCTAAGATGAGCACGTTTTTCAAGGCTTGTAAAAAGCCATGGTTTTGTCTTCTTCAACTAAATTATCGAGATGCCAATCCCACTGCCACCACCCTTTACAAGTGGGCAATTATTTGAGGGCTTTCCCGCTACTGCCAAGCCTACACAACCACCACAGGATTCCTGTGCCATGGCCTAGTCTTTCTTTAAAGTGGACCGTCACCCTCCCGTGATCGGCCCGGGAATCTATAAGATTCCCGGGCCGATCACCTCCCTCCCCGCGGGACATCCGAGATCGGGATGTCCCGCGGGGTGAAACCCCCTCAAACACCCCAAATCCCCTTACCTTGTCTGCCGGCCGCCGCCGCCTCCCTCGCGCCCCTCTAGACGTGCGCGCGCCCGCACCGGCCGTCTGTGAATGCCCGGCGCGGGCGCGCGCGTGTCAAGAGTGACGCGCGGGAGGCGGCGGCGGAGGAGCCGTTTGTCCGCGGCTGTCAAAAGTCTTGTCCGTCGGCGCTGGGAGTGGGGAGAGGTGAGTTTTTCGGGGGGTTTGGGGGGGTTTCACACAGCGGGGCACCCCGATCGGGGGTGCCCCACCGAAGTGGACCAAGACCCAGGATAGTCAAAATCCTGGGTGTTGGTCCACTTTAACAGCTGCAGCCTCTGCTAATACTACTACCACCAACAGCGCCTCCACTGCCAGCCCACCACCCTCTGCTATTACCAGGCCAACACAACCGCAGTTTAACACCAAAATGGACACATTTTTTAGAGCTTGTAAAAAAGCCATTACTTTCCAGGAACGCCAACCCTGTTGCTTCTCCCCGTTTCTTAATGTGCTTTAAACAATCAAAGACAGCCACTGGCTATTGAAATGCTAATTAGGTTGCAGGTTATTCTTATGCTATTTAGTCATGGCCAATTCAAATGCTAATTAGTCCACTAAGTCTTGGGTGACTTTAGAGTGTTACAAATGACTTTTAGGGCCGTCAGGCATTGTTTTCCATGTGTTTAAGATGAAAGTTTGCTCATCTCTAGTGTTTATATTGTTGTAACTGTTACAACCTATCCCCTAACCTAACAGGGCTGAGGTATGTTGTACAGCCGCTTCCTGCTGCTGCACACTTTAGGCGAAGCTGGTTGATTCCCCCTTTAATTGTTAATTTGGGGGATTTAAGTTGGTCCTTTTTGGGGAGCACATAAACATTCCCTCTAGTGGTGTTTTTGCACATGTTCTCTATTGATGGGTTTGTCTAAATTCACATCTGGGAGCATAGCGACATCTACTGGCCAAAGCTGGGAACTGCAGGGGAGGAAAGCCAAAACCTTTTTAGGTTATTATCGATGCAAATAAGCCCCAATTAGCCCTACAACACTTTTTTTGTAAATGCGTGAAATATACCCCAAAATTAAGCCCTAGTTACAATTCATAATCCAGCTGCCAGGCTTCAGCAGAGGGAGGGGGGCGGCTGTAAAGGAGAACACATCAAGTCACACAGGTAAGCTTGTCTGTCGGGAGTGAAATGTCTGATCTTGCTGGCTCTACCCAGCCTGCTGCTACACCGGGCACATGGCCGGATCCCCCCTCCCCCACATCGCCTGCTGCCAGCCAACTCTGTGCATGTACTGTACTGGAGCCGCCACCACATTTCCAGCCGAATATAAAACATCTCCTGAAAATAAGACCTGTCTAATTTTCGGGGAATCAAGATAATACATAGCTTGAGTCATTGTAACATATAGTAAGACTGACATTTGGCTCCCATGCTACATAGCAGCTCTGACAGCAGAGGGAGAAGGAAGACCTGTTAACTTGGTATATAGGTGGCGCAATGCAGTGTGCAGCCATTTCTGGGTCCCCATTCAGAATAGCAAAAGAATAGTATCTTACCACTGTGGGTCTAGGAAGTGACAGGAGGAGGTGAGTTGAGTGGCCTAGGGCAGCTGCAGAAGCTTTTTGAGGATCCATTTGCAAACCCTTAGCGGTAATTAAAGTGGACCAAAACCCTCTCCATCCGCGGGTGCGCACAGCTGGTGGGAGGCACCATCCATTATTTCAGTCAGCATTCATTGCAGGGCAGTAATATGTATGGCAATGAAGGCTGATACATAAAAGGAGAGCACGAGCATGCACCATGGGACCCGAGGTTGGGATACCGGGTGAATCAGGGTGTACATGTAAACCAAAACCTTGGAGAGTGAAAATACTGGGTTTGGGTCCACATTTATATGTTAATTTAATATCAATAGTATTTAATATTATTAAATAATTAATATTTAATTAACAAAACAATAATTAGAATGTTAGATGCATTACATAGGTTTTGCCAACAGTACGGACGCAGCAGCACTGACAGCATTCAAACTCGGGCTGGGAGTTTTAAAGAGGAACAACACAGACGATTTCAACTTTTCGGGGTGTTGTTCCTTTCAATAGGGGCTTCCCGAATTGCGCTGTGTCACTCCCACGATGCAGACTCAGATGAGAACGATTCAACCGTTCAACCAATCAGCGCGATTGCTTTCACTCAGCTCCCTTTGGCTCCGCTGGTGCTGGGCCGGCTGGATGGCTAAGCAGCTGAGCCGCACCGAGGGGCCGAGTCCCGAGCATCCCCCGCTTACCTTCTAGCTGTTGCGTGTCCCATTCAGAAAGGCCGGACACTGGTGTGCGCACTGCTAGAGGTGAGCCAGTATATGCCCGCAGTGCAGAGACACGGCGTGGGCTCCGGGACAAGGTGAGTGAAACGGGGCTTCTGGGAGGGTTTTACACTAAGGGGCAATCCAAATTTAAGATGCCCCAAGGAGTGGAACTCGGATGGCCCTGGAGGCTTTTAGACTCCAGGGCATCCGATGTTCCTCTTTAAACTGCACTGCTGCCTCTCTCCCTGCTGCTGTGCAATGTAACAAGCAGAGATGAGTCATGTTCTTACATAGTAAAAGCCTGCTGTGTTACATTGTAAAGAGCCAGGCTTGTGGCTGCTATTCAATGATACAAGAGCTGCACCCTGCAGTGATACATTGTATAGCAAGCACAAGCCTGCTATTAGTAAGTAAATAGCTCACAGCTCATTTACAGTCAGTGGCGGACTAGGCCAAAAATTAGCCCTGGATTCTACTAGCCCCTGAATGGCCCAAGACATCCATGCTGAGGATGTTCCTTGCTTGCCCCCAACCATGATGCCGGGGCTATAGCATTGGGGGCTGGGGTTCCTTGCCTTGTGGGTACAGTGGTACTGGGTACAGGGGAGACTAAGGGGGCAGGGATTGAATTTGGGTGTTAAAAGCAGCAGCCCAATTGGCTCCAAAGCAGTGCAGCCACTGGGCTTTAGTCCCTATGGCCATTTTGCCCCTGTTCACAGCTGTGAATAATTCGGTATTTCCATGTGTCCACATGGCTGGAAACCCCATTGTTTGCAGGGTTTTGCGGGAGAGTGAAGCATGTACATGGGTAACATGGTAGAAAAAAGACATCCGTTCAATCAAATTGGACCAACACCCGTTTATTCTTTAATGGGTGTTGTTCCCACAGTCAGCTGATTAAAACAAGCTCCTATCCATCAATCAGTGGGGGGTGTGGCCTCATTTAACAAATGTCCCTCTTTCCCACCTGGTAGGTATCCGGTTTAGGTGTTTGCAGTGCAGGACCACACGGAGCAGCATTGGCTTTATTACCACAATTGTCTGGTGTTTCCATGGATTTTAGTTACACAGGTGAGCAGGGGCGGACTGGCCATAGGGAGACCCGGGCAAATGCCCAGTGGGCCGCACTGCTTTGGGGCAGTCTGGGCTGCTACCTTTACTAACACATACCAAATTCCAGCCCTCCAAGCAACCCCCAGCCCATGTCCTCCCCCTAATGATATAGCCTCAGCCTTGGAGCCAAGCAACCCCCAGCCCATGTCCTCCCTCTAATGATATAGCCTCAGTCTTGGAGCCAAGCAACCCCCAGCCCATGTCCTCACCCTAATGATATAGCCTCAGTCTTGGAGCCAAGCAACCCCCAGCCCATGTCCTCCCCCTAATGATATAGCCTCAGCCTTGGAGCCAAGCAACCCCCAGCCAATGTCCTCCCCCTAACGATATAGCCTCAGTCTTGGAGCCAAGCAACCCCCAGCCAATGTCCTCCCCCTAATGATATAGCCTCAGTCTTGGAGCCAAGCAACCCCCGGCCCATGTCCTCCCCCTAATGATATAGCCTCAGACTTGGAACCAAGCAACCCCTAGCCCATGTCCTCCCCCTAATGATATAGCCTCAGTCTTGGAGCCAAGTAACCCCCAGCCCATGTCCTCACCCTAATGATATAGCCTCAGTCTTGGAGCCAAGCAACCCCCAGCCCATGTCCTCCCCCTAATGATATAGCCTCAGTCTTGGAGCCAAGCAACCCCCAGCCCATGTCCTCACCCTAATGATATAGCCTCAGTCTTGGAGCCAAGCAGCCCCCAGCCCATGTCCTCCCCCTAATGATATAGCCTCAGTCTTGGAGCCAAGCAACCCCCAGCCCATGTCCTCCCCCTAATGATATAGCCTCAGTCTTGGAGCCAAGCAACCCCCAGCCCATGTCCTCACCCTAATGATATAGCCTCAGTCTTGGAGCCAAGCAACCCCCAGCCCATGTCCTCCCCCTAATGATATAGCCTCAGTCTTGGAGCCAAGCAACCCCCAGCCCATGTCCTCACCCTAATGATATAGCCTCAGTCTTGGAGCCAAGCAGCCCCCAGCCCATGTCCTCACCCTAATGATATAGCCTCAGTCTTGGAGCCAAGCAGCCCCCAGCCCATGTCCTCCCCTAATGACATAGCCTCAGTCTTGGAGCACACTGGGTGACTGGCCAGGAAACAGCAGAGATGCCACTGGCTGGTGATGGGCAGGCCGGGTGCTTGGAAAATCCCAGGCTGATTATTGTCCCCAGCCTGTCACTGCAGGTGAGTATGTTTAGCCTGAGAGTGAGTCCTGCTTTGGTGCAGCCATGTCGAGCTTGGCTTTGTGCTTTTCATCCTGGGAGGTCAGGAATAAAAGTAAAGACTGTTTAAGAAATAACTTTTTGTGTACGGTAATTCCTTTTTGGCTGGATGTCGGCTCAGGCAAGCCGTAATTTGGAGAGCACACGCTCCCCTCGCCCGGGAGCTGACTCGGCACAACGGGCACTGGATGTGACTTTGTGACTCACTCTGCTGATGGAATATACAATGTTCTCTGCATGGCACCGAGTCATAAGATGCCAAATCCCAACACTCAGCAAATTTGGGTACGGGAAAGGAGAAGAAGATGATCGGGAAGGCGATGCCGAATTCTCCTCCCTTGTGAATAGATTTCTAAGGGACCTACATCAAACTTTGTAAAATGTAAGTGGCAA
The DNA here is from genome assembly GCA_027917425.1 of Gastrophryne carolinensis. Taxonomy (NCBI): domain Eukaryota; kingdom Metazoa; phylum Chordata; class Amphibia; order Anura; family Microhylidae; genus Gastrophryne; species Gastrophryne carolinensis. The sequence goes on along the minus strand of CM051237.1, from coordinate 472,712,803 downwards.
ATGCATGTGTAGCGGGCGCATGCCTGTCCAAGGGCACACGCTGTGAGGAGCGAGGGGGGTTCTTGGACCTAGGGTAGGGCAACTCAGGTTGGTGTGGCATGTGTGGGGTGGACTTACTGGCTCAGTCGTCGCTGGTCTCCAATCATGACACGTCTTGATGCAAACAACAGGGTCTTCATTTGAAGGCTTCCATCATCAAACAGCATAATCCAGTACAGGCAATATCCAAACAGTCTTTACAGCTTCCAGTTACAATCCACAGGCTACTTCCCTCGCTGTTACTCAGCTCTTCCACTACATTAACACTTCCCCTCTTCATCTTGGTACTAGCATAGAACACTCTAGAAAGGGTTGGTTCTCCCTTATATAACCTCTGAAATGTTGCCTTACCCAACTATGTTGCTAGGCTCAACCAATGGCAGGACGAGTAATGTTGCCAATGCCACCTGGCTGAGTCTCTATTTATCTATTTTAAGGAGTTTGCTAGACTAATTAATATTATCTAGGTTGTTTCCTTAGGCAACACTGCCATCAGGTGGATTCATAATGCAATGGCACCTAATTTCTGGATTTAACTATTATTATTGAAGTTGCTAACTCTATCAGGGCCTATCCCACTGACAGGCCTCTAATGTTTCCTAGATGTAGTGTTGACCACCGTTTCACCCATCACATATGGACAGCTTTAAAAAGGAACAACACACCCAATTTTGACATTTTGGGGTATTGTGCCTCTCAGTGGGCGCATCCTGAATTGGGATGCCCCGCTGTGTGTATGCCCCTGGGTCACTCACCCTCCTGTCGCTCCCACAAAGCAGACTCGGGCGAGATGGGCGGCCTGTTCAACCAATCAGCACGCTCGCTTTTGCTCGGCTCCGCTGCAGGCTAAGCCATCTGGATGGCTAAGATGCCGAGCAGCACAAAAGGTAGCCGAGTGCACCGCCTAGCCGTTGCGTGCCCGTGCCGTCCGTTTAGAAAGGGCAGGACAGCAAGGGATCCAGGAAAGGTTAGTGAAACAGGGGTTCTGGGGGATTTACACAGCGGGGCATCCCAATTCGGGATGCCCCAAGAAGTGGAACTGGGAAGGCCCTGGAGTCTTTTAGACTCCAGGGCCTCCGATGTTCCTATTTAAGGTACAAGGAGACATGCAGAAAGGAGAAGAGGGCAGGCAGGACATATGCAGTCCCAGCGTAGGAACATTATGTATGTAGAGAAGGGCAACAGCTGCAGGCAGGGGCGGACTGGGGCAAAAAATCGGCCTGGAAATTATCATGACCAGCCCATGAACTGCTTAACCCCGCCCCTAAGATGCTACTGTGCTGGTCAACCAGTACAGTCATCAGCTGAGGCTATAGCACTTCAGGGCCAGATCATGGGCTGACGTAAGAAATGGCCACACTTAAAGTAAACCAAAACCCAGGATTTTGACTATCCAGGATTTTGGTCCTTGCCTCCGGGGCACCCTGATCGAGGATGCCCCGCTGTGGGAAACCCCCCATGTCGCCCGAACATATGCCTGGCAAGGTCAGGTGCCCTGATAAAGGGATAGCAGGAATGCGGCAGCGGCATGCGCCGTTGGACCAGGCAAGAAGGTGAGTTCTCGGGCGACCTGGGGGGTTTCACACAGCCGGGTGCCCCGGGGGAGCAAGTATGCCTGCCCTGGAGTCTCATAGAATTCAGGGTGGGTTTTGGTCCTCTTTAAAGTGGAACAACACCAGATCCCCCCCCTCCCCCACACATAACCCCCAGAACACTGTAAATCTTACCTTAGCCTCTATCCTTCGCTGGCAATACAGCACCATGATTGGCCATCTGGCGCTCACATTGGTAGTGATGCTATGGCCGCTAGAAAGTCCCGCTCAGCTGAGCACCGACAGCCAATCACATCACTGTATTCCCGGCAAAGGATCAAGGCTAAGGTAAGAATTATGGGCATTTTGGGGAGTTAATTGCAGAGAGTAAAGTAAAGTGGTAATAAACCTATAGTATTAGGGGTAGATACTGTGTCAGGAGTAGGTATGGCCTCTACAGCCTTGATGCTGGGACTATAAGCATTTTGGAGGGGGAGTGGACTGGGGGTAAAATGGGGCCAAGGATAGAGGAGACTGAGGGGACACAAGGATCTGAGGGTGCTATTAAAAGGGGACAGAGAGAATTCGGGCTCAGAGTCTTGGTGAGCAGTCAGCCCGGTTGGTCCAAAAGCTTTGCGTCTCAATGTGAATTCTCCCTATGCTCCCTTTGGCCATTCCCATAACTTCCAACTATTCAAGGTGGGAAAGAGGGACAATTTTAAATTAACTGACTGATGGATAGGAGATAGGATGTAACAGTTACAACAATAAAAACACTTTGAATTGGCAAATGAATCATTTATTGCTGCATGTTACACCTCAAAGAGGGACAACAAAGGGAGAGGGGGACATTGACTCAAAAGAGGGACAGTCTCTCCAAATCAGGGACAGTTGGGAGGTATGTAAGGGGACTCCACCCACTTTTTGAAGCTGTTCCCAGTTCCCCATCAGCTGACACACTTTTTGCCCCACTGTTTATAGCATGTCAGTCTGTCCCACATTGTGTCAGGGATCACCGGACACCCTTCTTGCATGAGCCAACAATCCCCAATCTCCACCGCCTCTTGTGCCTATAGTCAAGCCCCCGCTCGCTGGAGACACGGGTTATGCCTCTCCAGACTCGGTTGCCTCCAGGACTTACTGGCGCAAAGATTGCTGGCTTATGGTGAAGACGGGTGAACTGTGGGGTATCCCAAATCCAGAGTTCTAGCGAACAGAGTCCAAAAACGTTAAACCCAAGGGGTTAGGCAGAGATTAGTTGGGACAGGCAGGGGTCAAAGCCGGGTGGTCACAGAAGCGTGGTATCCAAGGGGTAAGCAGAAGCGAGGTCAGACAGGCAGAAGGTCAGTGCAGGCAGCGGACAGGAGTGGTCAAAGACGAAGCCAGATCAAACACACAAAACGCAATTCCAACAGCACACCCATGCTAATAATGGCTATAACGGGCAGGTCAAGGACATATTGAAAGGGGAAGTGGCCAATGGGAAGGGGGGAGTGTAATGATTGGTGCACTCATGATTGGTGTATTTTACTTGCTCCTGATAGGAGCCACCCCAGGGACTGGACCGCCCTGACCAGCCAGGCTGTCCAGTCCCTGGGTTCATCAGACCCAGAGGATCCCCCCTGGACCCAGGTAGGTCCATTCAAACCTGCCCCCGGCGAATGCGGCGGGAGACACACTGCCGGGCGCACCCCCCGAGGGGGAGGACGCGCTGGCCGAAGCAGCGGAGGAGCCGCCGCCGCCAGGAACCCCAGCCGCCGCTGCCGACGACGAGGAGAAGGCGGAGCCGGAGCTCCAGCGAGGGAGGAAGACAGAAAGGCGGCCACCCCGTGCGACCGCGGAAGACCGGAGCCTGCCGTGGCCGGGCGGAGGCGCCGCGGGAACGACCCGCAGGTAAGTTTCTTACAATGAGACTTCTGTTTGTCTATAATCATGTAGGTCCTTCTTTTCCAATCTCTCTGTTGTGCCTATCTGCCATGAAACTACAAGGTGCAGCATGCTCTGCCCTCTGTAGAGTTCTGTTGCATGTAGGAAGAGGCAGCTGTGAATCCTGCAGGGCTGGGAGGGCCGGGAGCACAGCCTTTACTTACAGCCAGGGGCGGACTTCCCATAGGGAGACCCGGGACAATGCCCGGTGGGCTGCACTGCTTTGGGGCCAGTTGGGCTGCTGCTTTTAACACCCACATTTAATCCCTGTCCCCTTAGTCTCACTCTCAGCCCCCTGTACCCAGCCCCACTGTACTAACAAGCCAAGGAACCCCAGCCCCCAATACTATTGTCCCGGCATCATGGTTGGGGGGCCTCAGCAGTGATGTCTCGGGCCGGCCAGGGGCTAGTAAAATCCAGGGCTAATTTTTGGCCCCAACCACCACTGCTTACAGCTTCTGAGCTATTATTATTAGGTCTTCAGGTCTGCTTCTCCCATCATACATGGCAATGGATCAATGCCTCCAGTATAAGAGACTGGCTGGTGCGACCACAGGCCTCCTCCCTATGTGATGGCAATGTACCACCGTGCCTAGGATGAGGGTGTGTCATGGGTAGAGCTAACATAGACTTTGATCAGTGCCGGATTAAGTGTGGTGGGGGCCCCTGGGCACAAAATCTGGTGGAGGCCCCAGATACAGTATAAAATAATAGTCCAGCCAAGTAACTGATTGGTGGTTGTCTGGCACCCGCCTACTTACTGGAAGGTCAGATGGAGTCCCTTGTGCCCCCCTTGTGCGGGTGCTCCTGCTTTGCCATTCTGGGTGGGGGGTAGTGTAGTCGCCCGGCTGGTTCCCTGCATTGAGCTGCCAGCGGCTGTGCTTGGTGGCTTATGTGCAGTGACAGCTCTGCACCCATCACTGTAGCGTTGCTGGCGGCGGCTTTGCTGCTCTAGACTCTCCGTCCTGCCCTGTGGTGGCTTTGGCTGCAGATTTGCAAAAACAAAAAAAAGGTTTTTTTTGAGGGATGAGGATTTATGAATAAGTGTTTAAATTGGATGGAAGAGGCGACATTATATTATTTTTGTTTGTTATCAGGATCTAGGGGTATATCTGGTACAGTGTCCTACATAATTATGGTGTCATCTTTGTACTTTATGTTTTTTAATGGTTTTTAATTGTGTTTGTATTCCCATTATCAATTTCAATAAAGGATTTGTATAGTTAGATCAGAAGGTGGTGCGGTGGTCCTTTTTATGTGGCTGGGGGGGGGGGGTTGAGGCTCTCCCCACGTGGTTTTTTGTATGCTCTAATTTATTTGGGCATAGGTTGTTGAGACATTGGGGAAGCTGCTAATTAGTAGTGGCTGTATCCCCTTGTACTGTTCCTCAGTCACCTTGGACTGATCTGAAATTTTAGCCATTTAACCTTACTCCGCAGTCTGCCACATTTCTCTACAGTCCAAGGTAGTTACACACATCAGCCTAGAACTTGCCTACTGTTGGGCTTTAATGGTGTATTTCATCATTATAACACATATATATTGTCAGGATCTGGGGTGCTAACGGCAATGGAAACAGTTCTTAGTTGAAATAATAAGCGGTCTATTGAAGTCCAACAGAAAAATCTCTTAAATGCAGAGTATAATGCAGGGTACAATGCAGTAAAGTCATCGGTTTCCTCACCAGCTTTAGCAATGTCCAATGTCTGATAGGTACAGAGTATTGCAAGTCCTCGATATCACAGGTCCACCTTCATGGCATACAAGCCCAGGCTGCTAATCCACAGGTTCAAAAAAAACATGCATACACATAAAGTCCTTCGGATGCAGTTCAGACCTGTAGGTTTATGGAGCAGCAAGGCACAGGCTCCTTATCCCAGTCTCTCCTTCTCCACATTGGAAGCCTCAGCAGCTCCTTTTATTAGGCTTCCTTCCTTCAATTAATCTAATCACCTGGACAGACCTGGGAGTAGGGGAAAACCTGTAGAGGACATGAGATGTGGACTGGAGCTCTGTTACCCCAGCATGGATCGTGCCTGGCTGAAAAAACCAAGGGAAATATAGGCACCATCCACCACTTTTCCATCCACTTTTCCATATATATATATATATATATATATATATATATATATATATATATCTCATAATCAGGGGTATAAGAGTGTTGTGAAATGGAGCTATTTTCACTGTCCAGGCAATTAAACCTCCATCTCAGTAATCGCACACAATTATCCGCGGAGAATAAATATTGATTAGACAATTATGTGCCATTTATGTCTGTGTTTGCATGGAAAAAATATTCCTCCTCCTGGAAATGAATAACATGTGAACGCACAGCTGCACTGCATGCCCGGCCATTGTGTGTGTGTGTGTGTGTGTGTGTGTGTGTGTGTGTGTGTATCTGTGTGTGTCTTTTGTCATATACTACCAGTTATTTCTATACTTGATCTACAGGTGAAATGTTTTTAGTGTAATATAATGTCTGTTGGTGCCATCTAGTGGGCAACTCATGCTATTACATTTAACATTTTTATTTTGCTGGCTTTTTTTAGAGCCTTATTTCAAGTGGACCAAAACCCACGCCGATCGATTCCCTCCCCGCATCCAAAATTGGGATGCCCCGCTGTGTGAAAACCCTCCATACACTTACTTTGCTTCCAACGCTGCATGCGAGAGCCGTGGCCGTATCCCGGCTATCCCTCTAAATCCCTCGAAATTTTTGAATGTCCGGCACGGGCACACTCCCTGTTAGAGGGATGCGGGGGATGCGGCTGCCGAGCGCACTGACTGGACGAGCGGCTGCGCATGCGCCGCAGGACCGGGAAGAGGAGAGTTGCACTCAGCGATCTGGGGGGTTTTACACAGCGGGGCACCCCCGATCGGGGGAAAGGCCCAAAACCCAGGACAGTCAAAAACCTGGGTTTTAGTCCGCTTTTTACTTTCCTGGGTTCTGGTCCGCTTCACTGGGGCATTCCCAATCGGGGGGGATGGATCTGTGTCAAACACCCCAAATCGCCCGAATGGTGCATGTGCAGGCTCCTGTCCAATCAGAGCCACTTGCCGTGATAATGTCATTCGGCAAGCGGCTCTGATTGGGATGAATGGGGATCCCCATTGCCCGGCATGTGCGTGCTCCTGCTCCTGGAGAACAAGGGGGGTAATCAAGTGAATATACAGTAGCTCTTAATGGTATAACCTCTTCAATAAAGTTAATAAAGAAGACCATTAACCAAACATTAATAATATAAATCAAGTCCTAATGAGTAGTGTTAACCCGAACTGCGAAGTTGGGGTTCGGGTTCCCGAGCACAGACTTCGGCCGGAGGTGTTCTGTCACACAGTCTGCTATGGGGATGATGGGGGTTGTTCTGCCACACAGTCTGCTATGGGGATGATGGGGGTTGTTCTGCCACACAGTCTGCTATGGAGATAATGGGGGTTGTTCTGCCACACAGTCTGCTATGGGGATGATGGGGGGGGGGGTCTGTCACACAGTCTGCTATGGAGATGATGGGGGGGGGGGTTCTGTCACACAGTCTGCTATGGAGATAATGGGGGTTGTTCTGCCACACAGTCTGCTATGGGGATGATGGGGGGGGGTCTGTCACACAGTCTGCTATGGAGATGATGGGGGGGGGGTTCTGCCACACAGTCTGCTATGGGGATGATGGGGGTTGTCCTTTCACACAGTCTGCTATGGGGATGATGGGGGTTGTCCTTTCACACAGTCTGCTATGGGGATGATGGGGGTTGTTCTGTCACACAGTCTACTATGGGGATGACGGGGGTTGTTCTGCCACACAGTCTACTATGGGGATGACGGGGGTTGTTCTGCCACACAGTCTGCTATGGAGATGATGGGGGTTGTTCTGCCACACAGTATGGTATGGGATGATAGGGGTTGTTCTGTCACACTGTCTGCTATGGAGATGATGGGGGGGGTTCTGTCACACAGTCTGCTATGGGGATGATAGGGGTTGTTCTGTTACACAGTCTGCTATGGGGATGATAGGGGTTGTTCTGTCACACAGTCTACTATGGGGATGATAGGGGTTGTTCTGTCACACAGTCTGCTATGGGGATGATAGGGGTTGTTCTGTCACACAGTCTACTATGAGGATGATGGGAGGGTTCTGTCACACTGTCTTCTATGGAGATGATGGGGGTCGTTCTGTCACACTGTCTTCTATGGAGATGATGGGGGTTGTTCTGTAACACAGTCTGCTATGGGGATGATGGGGGTTGTCCTTTCACACAGTCTGCTATGGGGATGATGGGGGTTGTTCTGTCACACAGTCTACTATGGGGATGACGGGGGTTGTTCTGCCACACAGTCTGCTATGGGGATGATGGGGGTTGTTCTGTCACACAGTCTACTATGGGGATGACGGGGGTTCTTCTGCCACACAGTCTGCTATGGGGATGATGGGGGTTGTTCTGCCACACAGTCTGCTATGGGGATGATGGGGGTTGTTCTGTCACACAGTCTACTATGGGGATGACGGGGGTTGTTCTGCCACACAGTCTGCTATGGGGATGATGGGGGTTGTTCTGTCACACAGTCTGCTATGGGGATGATGGGGGTTGTTCTGTCACACTGTCTTCTATGGAGATGATGGGGGTTGTTCTGTCACACAGTCTACTATGGGGATGACGGGGGTTCTTCTGCCACACAGTCTGCTATGGGGATGATGGGGGTTGTTCTGTCACACAGTCTACTATGGGGATGACGGGGGTTCTTCTGCCACACAGTCTGCTATGGGGATGATGGGGGTTGTTCTGCCACACAGTCTGCTATGGGGATGATGGGGGTTGTTCTGTCACACAGTCTACTATGGGGATGATGGGGGTTGTTCTGTCACACAGTCTGCTATGGGGATGATAGGGGTTGTTCTGTCACACAGTCTGCTATGGGGATGATAGGGGTTGTTCTGTCACACAGTCTACTATGAGGATGATGGGAGGGTTCTGTCACACTGTCTTCTATGGAGATGATGGGGGTTGTTCTGTCACACTGTCTTCTATGGAGATGATGGGGGTTGTTCTGTAACACAGTCTGATATGGGGATGGTGGGGGGATTCTGTCACACAGACTGTTATATGGTTAATGGGGGGGTTCTTATTATTTTAAAAATAAAGGATACATAATATTGGTACTGTCCCTACCCCATGTTGTGCAGGGCCTGGTGGTGTTCCCCACAATTTGCCCTCTGGCTCATTTAAAATAGTAATATTTTAATTTTTTTAAGGTTATTTTGTAATTTATTTATGTAATGATGGGATTTTATTTTTGCGATTATTTGTAGCACTTTCCCTACCCCATTTTGTGCAGGACAATCACCCCGCTGTTCCCCTCTTAAATTGCCCTCTGACACCCGTAAAAAAATATATTTACATTTTTATTCATTTATTTATTTAGTTTTTTTTATATTGTTTTCTATTATATTGGTTACTTTTCCTACCCCATTTTGTGCAGTTCAATTTCCTTAGTGTGCTCCCCCTCGTATCCCCCACCCAATTTTCAGCCCTCTGGCTCTTACTACCCTCTATTTCGCAGCCATTTTTCATTAAATTCAAGGTAATAATTCAGGTACCCGAAGTAAATTTTAGCATCAAGTTCGGCTGAAATTGTCAAACATCAACTCCTTTGGGTTCTCCCAACACTAATGATAATAATGTAGTTATATAGGTATACATTGCTCATCAATATTATTGTTTGCTTATTGTTTTTTTTTATTAACTTTATTGAGAACGGCACTTTTATTAAGATTATACTAGTGGACCAAAACCAAGGATTTTCACTATCCTGGGTTTTTGGTCCCCCTTGACCCCCCGATTCGGGATGACCCGCTGTGTGAAGTGCCCCATGTATCCTGAAGAAACTCGCCTCTTCCCGGCCCTACGGCACATGCACGGCCACTCGTCCAATCAGCGCACTGGGATCCACTTCCACCCCTTCGTCTAAGCCCGGCGGCCGCATCCCTAGCTACCCTCTAACAGGAAGCGTGTCCGTACCGGTCAATCACAAAGGCCTGACATGGGCATACGCCCTGCTAGAGGAATGCGGCCGTGGCTCGTGCATGCGTCATTGGACCGGGAAAGAAGGTGAGTTTATGGGGGACCTGGGGGGGTTTCACACAACTGGGCATCCCGTTTGTGGTTGCCCAGAGGGGAGGGAATCAGTCTATTAATCCGATCTCTGTGGGTTTTGGTCCACTTTAATGGTCTTTTTTATTAACTTTATTGAAAATGGCACTTGTTTACTCCTATTAAGATTATACCATGAAGAACTACTGTATATTCACTTGATTATTCTCTTTGTTCTCCTTTCTCTGTCCTTGTTTGTATTTGTCTTGAATGTAAATGTGGGTTTGTCATTTTTGTTTATTAATAAACTTATTTCTGCTCTTTTGTGGATTTTTTTTTTTATAGCTGGGTTAAATTACGTCCATCCCCCACAGTGGCCACTGTTTAGTTGGCCCGGGAAGAGGTGAGTTATTATGGGTGATCTGGGGGGTTTCACACATCCCAAAAAGGGAATCCCTCCAGGGAACCCCAAAAAGGGATTCCCCATTGGGGGGCACACCAAAAAGGGATTTCCCGCCAGGGCTTCTCAAAACGGGATTCTTTGTTGTCGCACTGAAAAACCCAGGATAGTCAAAATCTCGGGTTTTGTTCCGCTTCAATTCACAATCCAGCATATCTGCTCCAGGGTATCCCGGACTTATGGCTGCTTTGTAATGGCATTTTAGCAGCTGCTCTCTTCATCCGATAAATGTGTCTGGCAGAAACCTTCCTCATTATACCTTTTTCTGAACCAACCCACATGTGCTTTGAATCAGGCGCAAATTATTTTTGTAAAATATCTCATGTTTTCCCATATTGGGTGTTTATGATTCGAATTCAGTGATCTGATGAGCTCTGAGACACAATAGCACACATGAGTTTGAATGGTAAACCACAAATTACATATATAGGACACTTAAAGCGGTAGGCTGGCCTTCCCCGGGGGCATCCCGAATCTGAATGCCTCGCAGTATGACATCTTAACAGGGAGATGGACCTGAGACCGCTCTGATTTCTTCTAAAAGCAGAACAAAACCCTGAGTGGTCAGCCCTGGAATCTACAAGATTCTAGGGCTGGCCACTGGCCTTTCCCCGGGGCATCCCATTTGTGCAAAGCTGCCCAGATCACTAACTCTGCTTTTCCCAGTCCAAAGCCGCATGCACTGGCTCTCATCCAATAAGAGTCATTTGCTGTGCCTATGTCGCATTCAGATAGGCCGGGTGCAGGGGGTGCATGCGCTGCTGGGGAAGGTTCTGATTGGATGAGAGCCCGCACATGTGCTGTCGGACCGGGGAAAGGTGAGTCAGGATAAGCGTTTTTGAGGATGGTGTCACACAGCGGGGCATCCCAGATCCGGGTGACCCGGGACAAGGAACAAAGCCTGGGATAGTGAAAATCCCAGCATTTGTTTCGCTTTAAATCCAAACTGCATAATATTTTATAATGCAATATATATATATATATATATATATATATATATATATATATATATATATTATGATTATATATAATTATATTATACGATATATATATATATATATATATATATATATATATCGTATAATTATATATAATCATGGTATATATATATATATATATATATATATATATATATATATATAATGATTATATATAATTATATTATACGATATATATATATATATATATATATATATAAATATCGTATAATATAATTATATATAATTATAATATATATATATATATCCCACATCATGTACAACTACTGACCTTGACAATCAGTGGTGATGTAGAAAATATTACTATGGTGTAGAGCGCTGGAAAATGGGAGAGGGGAATTTGCTGCACCTAGTAGTAAGGGACCAGAACTTACTAAAGTTTTAACAAATGGAAGAAATAAAACGGTTGTTCTTTGTATACTATGACTGGTGTACTGGGAAACAATCTGTTTTTAGGTGCGCTTTAGGAGTGTAGTTATAAATATAAACTTATCACAATGGGTGTATGTGCCAGAGGTGAGTGACCCAGATATATTTGGAATTTTATAGCCAGGACTGATGAGTAACCTCTGAAAATTATTATGAGCTGCTCAATGTGTGTTATAACTTATTGCACATTAAACAGCTATTGCAAACACTTAATGAACACATAAATCCTTAATAAGTGATATAAATTAAAAGCGTAGAGAGATATATGAAAAACTCACCGCCGCGGCCCGGGGGTACTAAACCTGCCCAGGGCCCTTGAGGGTCTTCCATTTTGTTTCCAATCAATGAAATAATTGCACTTGGATTCCTTCTTCAAGCGTCTCCAGGCTGCAGTGTAAGAATTACCAGGAATCTTCTTAATGGATAATACATTTATTGTAAAATAAGGAGAAGGCTGATAATATCAGTGGCGATGAGCTGCTGTTTGCTATTTTACCATTAGATGGCGAAATACAACACCTCTTCATACGTACCGCTTGGCTGTAACTGGCAAACTTAAAAGTTTCATGAATAATTAAAATGATTATTAAAGTGGACCAAAACCCAGGATTTTGACTATCCCAACTCTTGGTCCTTGCTCCCTGAGTGAAAGCCCCCAGGTTGCCCACTATAACTCACCTTAGCCGGGGCCCATGGAGCATGCGCTCAGGTTGGGTGAGAGAAGGGTGAGTTTACCGGGCAACCTGGGGGGGGGGGGAGGGGGGTTTCTCACAGTGGGGTATCCCAAATCTGCATGCCCTGGACAGAGGGAAACAAGTGGCCCTCTAATCTTATAGATCCTGAGTTTTGGTCAGCTTTAAAGTGGACCAACACCCAGGATTTTGACTATCCTGGGTCTTGGTCCACTTCGGTGGGGCACCCCCGATCGGGGTGCCCCGCTGTGTGAAACCCCCCCTAACCCCCCGAAAAACTCACCTCTCCCCGCTCCCAGCGCCGACGTACAAGCGAGGATCAGGAACGTCTAAGCGGCAGCCACCGCCGCCGCCTCCCTCGCGTCACTTTCGGCGCGTGCGCGCCCCCGCCGGCCGTCTGCGAATGGGTGCGGGTGCGAGCACGCCTACAGGAGCGCGAGGAAGGCGGCGGCGGCTGGCCGCCGCCGAAGATAAGGTAAGGAGTTTGGGGTGTTTGGGGGGGTTTCACCCCGCGGGACATCCCGATCTCGGATGTCCCGCGGGGTGGGGGGTGATCGGCCCGGGAATCTTATAGATTCCCGGACCGATCACCCGTGGGTGTTGGTCCACTTTAAGTAATATTAAAGTGGACCAAAATCCAGGATCTTGACTATCCTAGGTTTTGGTTCTTGCCAGTGGTGATGCCCCACTGTATGAAACCCCCCAGGTCGCCCGAACAAACTCACCTCTTCCTAGTCCTTCGACGCATGCGTGTTTCGCTCGTCCAATCAGCGCGCTCGGAGCCGCTGACATCACGTCGTCTAAGGCGGGCGGTTTTCCAGCGCGCTGGCGGCCGCATCCCCCGCTTCCCTGCCACCTGTTGCTATTGGTAACGCACACTTAGTTTACAGTACGTTGCCATAGCAGCAGTGTTCTGTGTGTACAGGGCTTCTTGCTGTACAGACTTGAGGTCCGTTGCCAATAGCAACAGATTGCAGATAGTTGCACAGGACGCTGCTGCTGGGCCTGTGTAAGTGTAAGTGAGCTCCCTCACATCAGCAGCGGCCATAGCAGCAGTGTTCTGTGTGTACAGGGCTCAATTGTCTATTTATGGTGTACAGTTGCCAATTGCAACAGACTGCAGGTAGTGAAATCTGCTTCCATAGAACACACATTCGCTAACATAGGAATAAATAAATAAAGCACCTTGAGCTCCGCCTTTTGGCACAAAAAAAATACACTTTCTAAAAATTCCAGTGGACTTACCCTTTAAAGCAGAGCAAAACCCTGTCAGCTCAACCCTGGAATATTTTAGCCCCCCCCCCCCAAGGCATCAGATAGCAGGATGCCTCGCTGTGTGAAGCCCCCGGGGTCGTCGGCATACTTACCTTTACCGGCGGCTCCCCTGTAGATTCCCAATTTCCATGTAGCTGTGAGCCTGAGTGGCTGGACGCAGGAGCGCCGAGCGCGAGCTGGCGTTTTGCATGTCTCCCGGTCCTTTTCAGATCAGCCAATTAGAGACCTCAAAAGGCGCAGGGTGGGCGAGGCCTCAGCCATGTGGCATGGTGTAAGTCCTTTTTGACTGTTGGTCCGCTTTAAAATCGCTCCATGGGGGGGCTTTGTGGAGGTGGCTGAATGAGTCACAAGGTACCCATACCTCCCAAGTGTCCCCGATTTGGAGGGACTGTCCCTCTTTTGAGTCCATGTCCCCCTGTCCCTCGTTGTTCTCATTTGTCCCTCTTTGAGGTGTAACATGCAGATCTGCAGCAATAAATGATTCATTTGGCTATTCATAGTGTTTCTATTGTTGTAACTGTTACATCCTATCTCCTATCCATCAATCAATGAGGGGGCGTGGCTTCATCCATCCTTCAATGGGGGCGTGGCTTCACCCATCCCTCAATGGGGGGCATGGCTTCATCCATCCCTCAATGGGGGGCGGGACTTCATCCATCCCTCAATGGGGGCGTGGCTTCATCCATCCCTCAATGGGGGCGTGGCTTCGTCCGTCCCTCAATGGGGGCGTGGCTTCATCCATCCCTCAATGAGGGGTGTGGCTTCATCCGTCCCTCAATGGGGGCGTGGCTTCATCCGTCCCTCAATGGGGGCGTGGCTTCATCCATCCCTCAATGAAGGGACATGGCTTAATTTACATATTGTCCCTCTTTGAGGTGTAACATGCAGATCTGCAGCAATAAATTATTCATTTGCCTATTCAATGTGTTTCTATTGTTGTAACTGTTACATCCTATCTCCTATCCATCAATCAATGAGGGGGCGTGGCTTCATCCATCCTTCAATGGGGGGGGGGCGTGGCTTCATCCGTCCCTCAATGGGGGCGTGGCTTTATCCATCCCTCAATGGGGAGCGTGGCTTCATCCATCCCTCAATGAAGGGACATGGCTTAATTTACATATTTGTCCCTCTTTGAGGTGTAACATGCAGATCTGCATCAATAAATGATTCATTTGCCTATTTAAAGTGTTTCTATTATTCTAACTGTTACATCCTATCTCCTATCCATCCCTCAATGAGGGGGCGTGGCTTCATTTGTCCCTCTTTTCCACCCTGAAAAGTTGGTAGGTATGGGTACCCCCTGCCCTTTCACCCTCCCCTGGCGCTAAGGCAAGATGGGGGAGG